>JASAMX010026997.1:0-34628 GCA_030248175.1 Microlaimidae sp. YZB2_3
AAAGTTTAAAAAAATAATTCACACTGAAGATAACCAGATACCTAACAAGGACAGAAAAGCTAATTTTATATAAAAAGGCCTAGTTACAAAAATTTATTCATTACTAATATCTGAAAAAAAATCTTTGTGAATGTTTTTTCTGAAATTAAAAAATAACTGCCTTCGGTACTTGCAAAAACTGAAAAAGACAAGCAAGGAAAAATAAAAAACTAGTACCTAACTATAATGTAACCAATTGTCTTAATTTAGTTGCGTTATATTTCTCTGCACGTGATATTTTCCAAGAATGAGTGTTTATTTGAACTTCTTAGCTAATTTCACTCTGATTTGAAAAATATAAAAATAAAGTAAAATAAAAATAAAATATTTATTTTGCAAAAAAGCAAACTGGAAAGCAGAAAGTATTTAGTTTAACCCGTTACTGTGATTGTGTTTTTTGGTTACGATGTAAAAATCTCGTGCCACGTGATGGGAAGCTTCCTCTGATCGTTTGAGGTGTGTAAACCCAGCGCAGCGAGCTTAAAGTACCACCAAATATCAAAACTATACACTTATATTCGTGTACCAGTACGCTAAAAACCTAAAATCAACATACCTATTCGTGATCAATTACACTATTTATCACATTTCCTCAAAATTATAGCACAATAAATATCAAAATTGTTAACTAAAAAAGAATAAAAATTAAAAATTTATTCTAAAAGATTTTTAATGAAAAAGTTTGAAAATAGTTAGATAAAAACTCTTACCAATAATTGAATCGTATTTGATTAAAAAACTTTCTAGGATTTTTTTTATTTTGGTTTTTCTTTTAAAAAGAGCGACTTTTTTTCCTAAATTTCTTAAAAAATTTTGAATTACGTTTTACTTCCCACACTCAAAAATCCCTATTATTTGTTAACTTTCGCACTAAAAAATTGCAGGGGAAAAAAACTGAGCGAGACCAATTTTTTCAAAAATGGCCTGAAAACTTTTTTTTGAGGTTTAAATTAATCCAACACTCATATCTCCCAAAATACAAGTATTCGGTAAACGATGAAACTATTACGTTAGAAATACATCATAATCTGAGCCCTCATAACTTTCGTTATACAAAAATTTATATTCTAAGTCAAAATTTAGCCTAGAAATCATCATAACTGTGGTGTTCCAACCTTAAAACTTAAAAATTGTGTTACATATTCATAAAAATGGTTTATCACGGTCACTTTTTTATTAAATAACACCTTTAAAAAAACGAGCTCCAGCTAGGCAAGCTGTGGTGTTGGCAAAAGGTATTCGCACTGGAAACCTTATTGCTCATCTTTTAGTTAATTTTGAATTTGATACAAGCTAAATTTATTTTTAACTTAACCTTTACTAAAACAAAAAATAAAAATAGCTTTAAAATGTCAACCAAAAATAGTTCTAAAACATATTTCAGGATTTATTTAATTTTAAATTAAGCATTTAATAGTAAGGAACTTTCCCAACTTTCTCTTTATTTTGAAGCGTCTGGAAAAAAAAAATCAAAAATCAGGAAAATCCCATTAATCGGCAAAGAACTCTTTCAGTTAACGTCCTCCGTTCGAAAAAAGCCCTATCATGAAATAAAGTAAAATTAAGGAAACAAAGTAATGAAAGATTTAAATCTATCCTATTTTTTGATAACACTGTAATATAACTTTTAAAAATGAACATATCACTTCCATCTCTTCTTTTAAGCCAATTTTTCAACTTTAACTCAAATTCTGTTTCCAAATATTAAACTTTTTGAGTGTGCGTAACAGTAATTCTGAGCCTGTGAAAACATACTTTTAGCTTTCGCTCTTGCCGCGGCGAAACTTTCGTTTCACGGTACCCCCTTGGCTCGTCTCGGGGGCCATTGTGGTGTATAAATTTCACCGCAATTAACTCCTACGTAGATCTCTGAGGTTTCACATCTAGGCTGTGGTACGCACCACATTGTATGCGCCGAAAAATTAAGTAAAATACCTACCGTACAAAATCCGTAATTAGTTTAAAGATTTGCAGCCTCGCTCGGCTAACCGACTGCACTCAACTTACTGAGCATGGCGCAGAGAAAACGCGGCGCTTTTGTGTGTGCATGGGCAGCTATAACTATTATTTTCTGTCTTACCCTAAGAAAAAAACTGGGCAATTTATACGCAGAGTTAATTTTAGTGCAGTCCTAAAATTCAAAATGGTAAAAGGACCAGATACCGCCACCCCGCCCGGGGGACTCGTAAACATTTCCCGGTGTGACAAAGGTTTTGCCATGGTAACAGGAGAAAAATGCGATCAAAAAAACGGGTAAAACTTTTACCGTTTAGAGGCTGGGGCAAACTGTATCTATCCCCCCCACCCCCCAAACGGAAGATGCTTAAGTTTCATCACTATTTATCTGTATGTGGTGACATGATTCCAACAGACTTCAAAAATCTTTTATTGCACAATTTTCTATTTGAGTATTATTATTCATTTCGGTACTACATTTTTTTTAAAAAGACCGAGGCAAAAGACCTTATAAAGCCATTAGCGTCCCCCGACGTTGTGATATGTAATTTTTGAATTTTTTTACAATGAAAAATACATCTAAATATAACTCTTTTAATTTCAACTTAAAGCAAAAGGTATGATTTATTGTTTAAGGTATCGCAAATTTCTCGAATAAAACAATTTCCAAAGATATATCTGTTTTTAGTATAAAAAAGATAGTCAGTCTTTAAAAAAAAATATTTTTCAAAAAAATAATATTTTAATAACTTATTATTTTTTAAGATTTAAAATATTAATATTAGATTTATTACATTTTTAAAAATTTTTGAAAAACTCAGAATCTTCATAAATAAATTTTTTGCTGTCTTTTATTTATGTTTTTAAATTAATTTATTATAGAAATAAAATTATTATTACAATCAACTCATCAAATATATATCATATCACCCTAATTTATTTTCGTTTTGTATGATAATTCTATGAGACATTAAAATTTTTGGCTTTTTTTACAAAAAATGTAAGAGTTTTAATATATATTTTTCTAAAAATATTCTATAAATCTAAAAGTGAATTTTGCTTTGGTGTGAAACTGAGCGGTTTTCGCGCTCTGTCAAGGAAGCAATGATTTTACTGTACACGTGATTGATATCCTACCTTTCAAGATTAGAGAAAGCTCCTGTTCTTTAGATAAGTGATTGGAAGATTATTTAAACTTGAAAAATTATCTTATTCTTATTTTATAAATATTTTTATGTTTTAATTAAATTTTGGAAAAAAATGTTTAAAAACTATTTTGGACAAAAAATTCAAGGGATACACACTGAATCTTAAAAAAAAATATGAAAGCAATTTTTTGTAGTTTTTGGTGCTCCGAAAAATTTTCTAAGCGGCAGTCGGTTTGTTTTTAGTTTTTTACGATTTTTTTCCATGAAATTATTTTAAAAAACACGCCGTATTAATTTTGGTTCTTTCAAATTCTCAAAAAAAAACAGAAGCTAAAAGTTCAATTTTAAGTTATTTCATGTTTTTTTAGTTTTATCATAGTATTACTGTGTTTATTCTTGAGGCAAAGTATAAAAATCAAAAAACCTTTCGAATGTTTATGGAATTTTTAATATGGCTTTTGAAAAATTGGACCAAAATATTAATTAAGAATTAAAAAGTAAGACGAATAAAAAATGGGGTTAGTCTTAGCGTCGTTTTGAGTGGTGGATTTTTCATTTAAATTTGACTTGCGGCTTTAATTTAGAAAATAACTAGCAATGGAAAAAAAAATTTTGAATAATTTTTTGAATTTTAAAAAAATTTCTTGTAAAAAAACAAACAATTATTAATTGAATATTTTGATTAAAAATTAAATTAGCTTTGATTTCTAAACTTTTATTTTTCATAATTGTTTTAGCAAGTTTGTAAAAAATAGAAAAATTAATTATGCGTTTTTAAAATAGAGGAGGAAAAAAAACAGTGAAGTACTAGACGTGCCTAGGCGTGTTTATTATCTCACGTAGGTTCCATAGGCAGAGGGAACCATCCGACTTTGGCGCCACCACCCTTCGACACCGATGCTCCGGCGAACTTCCCCGCCATTTAAATGGAGGAGCCTCTCTGCGCTTCTCGCTCCTTTTAAATGAGCGATTTTGAAGCTTATTTAGGCTTGAAATATATTTAAAGTTACTTTATTCTGAAATTTTTAAAGGCTATTTTTATTGTTTTAAAAAAGTTTGAAAAAAAAATCAGTTTACAAAAAATTTTTGAAAAATAATCACTTGTTGTTTCTAGTCATAAAATTGGAATTAACTTCTCGAGCTCTGGAGCGTAGCTCCGCTTTTAGGAGGGAGCTACAGAGCAAACCCCGGAGGCTCTCCGCCCAATTTTTATACCAATTTTATGACTAATGAAAAAAAGACGACATAGATTATTTTTTCAAAATTTTTTTGAAAACTGATTTTTTTTTTCAAAAATTTTTAAAACAATAAAAAATAGTCTTAAAAATATAGATAGAGTAACTTTAAATGTATTTCAAGCCTAAATAAGCTTAAAATCGCTTATTTAAAAAGGAGCGAAGTTCCAGAGGTCCCTCCATTTTACTTGTGGCCGGAGTTCCGGAGCATGATATTGGAGGGTGGGAACACCAAAGTCGGATGGCTCCGCGGCAGTCTCATGAACTCTACATAAATTTTTTAATAAACACGCCTAGGCAACACATCTAGTACTTCACTGTTTTTCCTCCTCTATTTTAAAAACACATAATTAATTTTCTATTTTTACAAAGTTTTATTAAAACAATTATGAAATAAAAAGTTAAAATCGAAGCTAATGTAATTTTTAATCAATAAAATATTGAGAGACTCATAATTGTTTGTTTTTTTTTAAGAAATTTTTTTTTAAAATTGCAAAAAAGCTATTCAAAATTTTTTCATACTAGTTATTTCTAAATTAAAGCCGCAAGCATCTAAAATTAGTACACTGAATTTAAATGAAAATCACTCAAAACAAGCGCTAATTTGCGTTTAGCCCATTTTTTATTCGTCTTACTTTTTTAATTCTTTTAAAGCCCAGTTAATATTTGGTCCAAATTTTTCAAAAGCCATATTAAAAATTCCATAAACATTCAAAAAAGGTTTTTTCGACTTTTTTTAAAGTTCTTGACACTTTGCCTCAAGAAGATAAACACAGTAATACTATGATAAAACTAAAAAAAAACATGAAATAACTTAAAATTGAACTTTTAGCTTCTGTTTTTTTTGAGAATTTGGAATCAAGAAAGAACCAAAATTAATGCGGCGTGTTTTTTAAAATAATTTCATGGAAAAAAAATCGTAAAAACGTAAAAACGGAGCCGATTCCCGCTTTTAGAAAATTTTTGGCAACCAACTGAGTAGTCTTGTAGATCTTCATATTTTTTTTTAATTTCATGTGTATGCCTTGGATTTTTTGTCCAAATTGTTTTTTAAACATTTTTTTTCCAAAATTTAATTAAAACATAAAAATAGTAATAAAATAAGGATAAGAATAATTTCAAGTTTAAATAATCTTCCAATCATTATCGAAAGAGCGGAGCTCTGATAATATTGAAAGGTAGGAATATCAATCACGTGTACAGAAAAATCATTGCTTCTTTACAAGCGCGAAAACCACTCACTCACACCAAAGCAAAATTCACTTTTTTTAGATTTAGTGGATATTTTTTTAAAAAATATCTGCTAGCACTCTACATTTTTTAATTAAAAAAGCCAACTTTTTAATGTCTAATAAACTAATTTATCATACAAAACGAAGTAGTAGGCTGAAGGTAGTGATATCAATTATATATTTTTGATGGTGATATTAATAAATTTATTACTATAATAAATTAATTTAAAAACATAAATAAAAGACGGCAAAAAATTTATTTATGAAGATCTGAGTTTCAAAAATTTTAAAAATGTAATAAATCTAATATTAATATTTTAAATCTTAAAAAATAATAGTTATTAGAATATAATTTTTTTGAAAAATATAGAACTTTAAAGACTGACTATCTTTTATACTAAAAAAACAATATATCTTTGAAATTGTTTTATATTCGAGCTTTTTGCAATACCTTAAACAATAAATCATACCTTTGCTTTAAATTGAAATTAAAGTAATATATTTAGATGTATTTTCATTGTAAAAAAATCAAAAATTATATAACAACGTCGGAACGCTAATGGCTTTATAACTTTTGCCTGAGTCTAAATTTTAAAAAAAATGTAGTACCGAAATGAATAATAATACTCAAATAGAAAATTGCTGCAATAAGTTTAAGCGCAAAAAGATTTTTAACAAAGTCTGTTGGATCACATGTCACAGCATACAGATAAATAGTGATGAAACTTAACATTCAAATTTTTCTAAAGATATTTGCTATCGATCAGTTTGCCCCAGCGATTAAACAATTAAAGTTTTACCCGTTCCCTTGATCGCATTTTCTCCTGTTACCATGGCAAAACCTTTGTCACACCGGGATAAAACCTTCGTCCCACGGTGGCGGTATCTTCCTTTTACCATTTTGAATTGTAAACTGCACTAAAATTAACTCTGCGTATAAATTACCCAGATTTTTCTTAGGTAAGACAGAAAATAATAGTTATAGCTGCCCATGCAGCGCACAAAAGCGCGCGTTTTTTCTCTGCGCCATGCTCAGTAAGCTAATGAATCAGTTAGCGAGCGAGTTGCAATGTTTAAAACTGGTACGCACTTAATGTACGGTAGTAATTTTACTAATTTTCGCGCATACAATATTGCGTACCACCTAGGTATGACCTAGATACTACGTAGAGTTAATTGCGGTGAAATTTATACACCACAATAGCCAGAGAAATTAACCAATACCGTGAAACGAAAGTTTCACCGCGGCAAGACGAAAGCTAAAAGTATGTTTTTCACAGTCCAGGTGCTTAGAATTACTGTTACTCACACTCAAGGTTTAATATTTGGAAACAGAATTTGAGTTAAAGTTGAAAATTGGCTTAAAATTTAAATAGAAGTTATATGTTCATTTTTAAAAGTTATATTACAGTGATCAAAAAATAGATAGATTTAAACTTTCATTACTTTGTTTACTTAATTTTACTTCTTCATGGGTGGGTTCAACCGACGACTGAAACTAAGAGTTCTTCAAATTAATGATTTTCCTGATTTTTAAATATCATGGTCCAGAGCTTCAAAGTAAAGAAAGTTCCAAAGTTCCTACTATTAAATGCTTAATTTAAAATTAAATAAACCTGAAATATGTTTTAGAACTATTTTGGTAACATTTTAAAGCTATTTATATTGTTTTAGTAAAGGTTAAAAATAAATTTAGCTTGTATCAAATTATTTAAAAATTAACTAAAAAATAGAATAGGCTTCGTGCGAAGATGCTTCCAACACCACAGCTTCGTTCTGGAGCTCCGTTTTAAAGGTATAGTTTTATTTAATAAAAAAGTTATGATAAACCATTTTTAGAATGCTGTGACACAATTTTTAACTTTAAGGTGGAACACCACAGTTATGATGATTTCTAGGCTAGATATCAACTTAGATATAAATTTTTGTATAACAAAAGTATAGTGCGATCGAAAGCTCAAATTATGATGTATCTAACGGTAATAGTTTCATCGTTTACCGAATACTCTATTTTGAGATATAGTTTGATTAATTTAAACCTCAAAAAAAAGTTTTCGGCCATTTAAAAAAATTGGTTCGCTCAGTTTTTCCTGCAATTTTATAGAAAGTTAACAAATAATAGGGGGGAACTTTTAGATGTGGTTTGGAGTAAAACGTAATTCAAAATTTTAAGAAAATTAAAAAATCGGTGTTTTTAAAAGAAAAACCAAAATAAAAAAATCCTGAATTAGTTTTTTAATCAAATACAATTCAAAGTATTGATTAGACTTGTGTCTAACTATTTCCAAACTTTCATTAAAATCTGAGAGAATCAATTTTTTTAATTTTTATTTAAATTTTTTTGATTTGACGCCGAGAAACTACATTTCAAAACGTTTGTTTAAAAGTATCTTTTACAACAAAGTATCATATGGGCCAGTAGCCGAGTGGTTAGACTGTCGGACTCCGATTCTCGACCCGTAGGTTCGATTCCCTCGCAGGAAATTTTTTTTATTTTTAACTTTTAAATTAAAAAAAGTGTTCTTTATTCAAGATACGCTAAATGAAAAATGAAAAAAAGAAGAATATTTTTGGTAATGAATTTTATTCAATAATATTATGTATTTTTGACATGTATTTTATTGGTGTCATTTAATTATTATGGACGATAACAATTTTTTAAGAAAAATGAATGTCAAAAATTGAATGAGCAGGTCAAATTTCGCTAGTAAAAATTAATTAGAAAAGATCTGCCGTCAAAATCTAACTGTGGTGTTCTACCTTAATTTGCTATGTTTTTATATTTTGCTATATTAATAAACAACGTAAAAACAAACAACCCGTTCCCGTAATCGTCTTTACCACGGTTAACACGAGAAAACATTTGTTCCACTGTGGCTGCATCTTTCTTAGATTATTATAATGTGTAAACTCAATCGCGTTTAACATGACCGTGATCGTACGTAAAACTGTAGACGTGGTTTACTTTTCTCATTCTCATTGGAATTTAAATTAATGCCACCGTACATTTAAATTTGCTCATTGATTGGCCCGTACGCTCACTGAGCCTTGCTCTAAAACGATTTAGAGTAGATGAAGCCTTGGGAATTTAAAACTGGAACTTGGAGCTAAAAATAGGTAACTTGGAGCCGTAGGTGGGAACCTTAGAGCCGTAAGTTTAGAACTTAGAACCGAAAGTAAAAATCGGTCAACAGTTTGCCTAAGCGAAACCTAAATCTAACCTCGTACCAATTTTTCTAAAGGTTATAAGTTTTCATTGCTCGTGGCTCGAAGTTCCCAAAAATTTCCGATGGCTCCAAGTTCCCTGCTTGTGGCTCTAAGGACCCCGTACCGCTAGAACGAATATAAGTGTGTGTGTTTGTGTGTCTGCCCGCGCAGCAATAACTATTGTTTTCACTCTCACCACTGTGTGATTTTGGTGGTACTTTAAGCTGACTGCGCTTGGGTTTACACACCTCAACGATCAGAGGAAGCTTCCATCACCGTGGCACGATTTTTTACAGTGGTAACCAAAAAAAGCGCAATCACAGTAACGGGTTGAAGAACCTGAAGATGTTGCTTAAAGTGCTTTTCGTTATGCTTTAGCGAGTTTCCTGCTTTTTGCAAAATAAAATATTTATTTATTTACTTTATTTTATATTTTCGATCAGAGTGAAATTAGCTAGGAGTTCAAATAAACACTCAGTCTTTGGGAAAATATCACGTGCAGAGAAATATGTAACGCAACTAATTAACAATTGGTTACATTATAGTTAGTGCTAGCAACTTTTTTTTATTTTTCCTTGCTTGTCTTTTTCAGTTTTTCGTACCGGAGGCGGTTACGTTTTTTAATTTCAGGAACATTCACAAAAAGATTTTTTTTTCAGATTAGTATAATAAATAAATTTTTGTACTAGTAACTAGTGCTTTATATGTAAAGATTAGCTTTTCTGTCCTTGTTAGTGGTGTCTGGGTATCTTCAGTGTGAATTATTTTTTTAAACTTTGTATTATAGTGTTGTAAAAAGTTACTTTTGCTTTTACCTAAACTAATAAAAGTAACGGATTTTGGATTACTTTCACTTTTGCTTTTACTCGACTTTTAAATTTTACTTACTTTTATTTTTACTCTTAATCGAATTTTAAACTTTCAATTACTTTTTCAATAACTCGGATTTTTTCCTGCAAATACTTAAATTAATTTAAGTAAAATTTAAGTAATTTCAAGAAGTAAATTCCCTATATGCTTGTTGAAATTGATTCGCAGAAAAAAGTTTTTCAAGATGCTAACACGCTAAAAACCATTTATTTAGACCAAAAAACTTATTAAAATGAAAATTTATACATAAAATAAGCAAAAAAAATTTAAAACGGAGCCATGAGTCCCTTAAAACTGATGTTTTGCTCTGCTTCAAAATATTTGTTATACTTTTACTCTTACTTTTACTTAAAAAAATAGGTATTGCTTTCACTTCTTTTACTTCACTTTAAGGTGCGGTGCGGATTCAAACTTTTTGTCTTGGATTTTGATAATTTTTTCTGAAAACATTATCCTTGCCCCCAATAGCCCACAAAAATTTTTTCAACAAAATATTTCCAGTGGTTCAGGAGTTATGACCCCCCAAAAATGGCGTTTTCTGGCAATTATGTACTTGACAGATTGCTCAATGGGTATAACGACTTAAAGAAAGCGGCTTCAAAGAAAGCGGCTACTTTCTACTTTAATTTGATACCTTCTTGATCGTTAAGATTGACGCATTATTTGTCGAGATATTGTGTTTCTCGTACGAAAAACACTCGATTTTTTCGTTAAAAACACCAAACGACGGCAGTGATTTTGTGAAGTTTGCCCTTTGTTTAATAGGAACTATGGAGTGTTGAAATAATAAAAGTCTGGTACGGAGCATTAGTAATCGTAAGTACATAGTCAACATGAAGTCTTTGTAAGATTTTCAAACCTTAAAGTAGGTAAAAATTGGAATTTGGAGCCCAAAACATAAAAAAAGATTGGTCACATATTCAGACGGATGGTTAGGTTTTGGCATAGGTTTTAATAAACTGTTAGCTTTAAGTTTCTTATTTTCGTTGCATCGAATTTTTATTAATACGACTTCGTGGTTCTAAATCAATAAAATAAACATAGTTTCTCATTTAAACATAGATTTTCGCGTCTTCATAAGCATACTTTCAATTTGCTTTTTTAATATTTTTTATTATTTTTGTATTTTTAACATATTTATAAAAACAATTAACTAAATTTTCAAACTTAGCATTTTATAAAATTTTTTTATAGTTTTAAAAGTAACTTATAATTAATTTTATAAAATTTTAAAGCCTTAAATTGCATGCAAAATAAAATTTAAAAACAAATAGCATTAAATTTTTACCTAAAACTCATAAAGCTATAAAGTGAATGAAATAAGTCGTATTTACCTTTAAAAAACTCAAACCACAATATAAGTCATTTTTTACCAAAATATTATGCGGAATTTTTAAAATAATTTTAAAAAATCAAACATTTAAAAATTTTATCATTTTAAGTGGTGACATCAATAAATTTTTAAAACGTTTAATTTCGCATCTTCAAAACATTTGCAAATATGCTAGCCACGGTAATAAAACCTCTTTACAATCCGAGAACATTTATTGACAAAAAAAAATTGGAAATAGTAGGTAATATTTTTAAAGGATTCTCGCAAAAAAAAATCCGAGGTTCGGAAGAAGACAGGTGACTTTAAAAAAACAATTCTTATCGCTGGAGTTCGGGCGTTGAAAGACACTGCTTGTTTTCTCTATGCTCCGAGATATAATTTCTTTTGCGCAATTGCCAGATAGATTTCATTGCGGTTGATGTTTGCTTTATCTCAACCTGGAAAACTTTATTATTATTATTACAGATGGCTGATTTTCAAAAAAATTCTTTAGCACCGCTATGTATGTATATAAACGGGAACATTGTATTCAGTATAACCCGGTATGGACGACTCTTGAACCAGCCTCCGGAAAAGTGGAGGCAGGTAGGAGGCAGGTAAAACGTCCTCGTAAGGAGGATGGAGGCATGGTGGAGGTAGCTAGGAGACAGGGTGGAGGCAGATGAAGCAGGTAGGAGGCAGGTGACCCTGCCGCCTGTTGAAACATATACAGGCTAAGAGGCAGGTAGGAGGCAGCTAAAACTGCCTCGGAGGCAGATAGAAGGCATGGTGGAGGCATGTAAGAGGCAGGTAGGAGGCAGAAAAATTTCCGATTGACGCAGGTAAAAACCGTTTTTCCCAATTCAGGCACCCCGTCCTTGCATATAGATGAATCGGGAATATTCTGACGATTATCCGCCCAGAGAAAAATGATTTAAGAATGCCTGGTAAAATTTTCGGCTTCACCGTTTAGACTAGTGTTGTATGCTTCGGAACTTCAACTCTGGAGCCTCAAAGCGAAGCTCCGCTTCTAAGAGCTTCGGAACAACAATAACCCCTGGAACTTCGCCCTATTTTTATATAAGTTCATGAATAATAGAGAGTGATTCTATGGATTATTTGGTAAAAATTATTTTGCAAACTAATTTTTTTACAAAACTTTTTTAAAACCATAAGAATGGTCTCAAAAATGAACATAGAGTAACCTTAAGCGTATTTCAAGCTTAAATAAGCTTAAAACCTCTCATATAGTTGGCAGGGCTCTGGAGCTCCGGAGCTAACTTCGCTTTAAGCGCCAGACCTCCAGAGCATGATATTGGAGGACAATAACATCACTAGTTCAGACAAACACTAAAATGCCGTAAGAGGGTACGGGATTTTCAGAACCATTAACAGGGATCTTAATTCCGTTAAAAATAGTTGGAACCTAGAGCCGAACAGTATAAATTCATTTGGTGTTAGGTCTAGGGTTCTTAGGTTTCTTATTAGATTTAATAGAATTGCTTTTTAAGTTTCCTAAATTCTTTAAAAGATTTGTGTCAGCCGAAGCGTTGGGTTCACATTGTTTGTTTTAAAATCTTTGGAGTCGATAAAACTTAAAGCTGTAATTTTAAGCAGAAAATAAAGATTTTGACGCAGTAAATGAGCACATAAATTCGAACTAGTTAATGACCTTAACTCAAGCTTAAAAACCTAATTTTTAACCAATTTTTTTACTTTAAGATCAAAAGTTCTATTTTTGCGAGTTCAAATGCCTAAAAAACTCTTAAAAAACGCCACAAGTTTATTGCTTACGATACTAAAAAAACCCGACCCGTTATTGCATGAAACAATTTAATAATTACAGTAAAAACAAGAGATAAAACATTTATTGTATACATAAGACGTCTCGGATTTTACATAGTTCATCATCAGTTATTACATCTAAAATAAATTATTACAAAATTACATAAGTATTTGTGTCATAGCATAACTATCCGAAACATCTTATGTATACAATAAGTGTTTAATCACTTGTTTTTATTGCAATTATTAAATTTCGATTTCTCGTGGCAAATCAATACATGAAGTATTTCTGTAGGGGCAGCCATCTTCTTTTGCGAGAGGACTTAACAATAAAAAGGATGGTATCTAAACTTTAATTTTTAACAGTAATTTTTAACACTTAAAGTTTTAACTCCTTAACAGTTGGAGTACATTACAGGAAAAAACTTGTATATTGTTTACGCAACAATGAGAGCTTAACCACACATAAGAATGTGTTAAAGCTACGGTCTGAGAAATAATAGAATTTTAATAATAGTGTCAACCAATTTATAATGCTTATTAGGTCAAAAAAAACGAAGTACAGTTTTTTGAAAATTTCGCGCTTTTTTGGGTTTTACCAAGCACAACTAATGCAATTTCGCGATAAAAAAACTTTTACCATTAAAATTACACTTAAAATACGACAAAATATTTTAGTTTAAAGCATTTTAGTAACTCCCACCCCAAACTCACTAAAGCCAATCTGATGTAAAAAAATTACGTAGGGTTTGCACAAATATTTAAATCGAATTTACGTTTATAGTATTTCTTATCTATTAAACTGTCTTTAGTAACTGTATTTTTAAAAAACAAAAAAATTTTTTTAAATTCTTGAGACATTTTTGCTTATGCGTTAAGTCTTAAGCTTATTATCATGTTGCGTTTTTTATATAATCCCTATTATATTGTTCTTGTAATGTATTTTTGTTTTTGTGAATATTTGGTCAAAAAAGATTTTGAACCTAAGGCGAAATATATAAAGCAAGGCACATTTAAAATCAAGTGCATTGTCTCAATATATTTACATCCGTTTGTTCATGATGTTGAAGAGCTAAAAAAAAAGAAATATAAAGCAGTTGATCTTCTTCAATTAGAACATCAAGAATGAATATGGAAAGTTTAAGCATCTTTGAATAACCATGCTAACTTTGCATATTCAAACCATTTGTTCATGGCCACGATCGATGAAGTAAGTTCTTTGCTACTGCTTGCTTCAGAGTTAGCTATCATATAAAGCAAAGCCTGTAAGCAAGCAGAACAGCTAGAACTTTTGTACAACCATATGTACATAGCGTGGTGTTGATTTTCTGGATATCAGTACTTGCTCAGTAGAAGAGCCTCGTCAAATCAGATAGATTAAGGGAATTTAAATTTAATCCCATGATCTATCTGACCCAACTGCCCTTGACGTTTCGTGCGAGAATTTATGTCGCATAATTAAACACTGATCAAAAATGCGTAAAAAACTACGTAAATATCACTTATCAAAAAAAATAAATAAATAAATAAATGCGCCGCAGTTTATTTCTAACAAATATTTTACTTTCGCTTGAGCAGAATGAGTCAAAACAGGCAACTTAACTTTGGCTCAATATTTTTGGATTCAAAGGTTTTTTATGAAAAACGTCTTACAAATTTTTTTATAAGTTAGTTTAAAAGTTGGACTTATTGAGATCCTGGAACCATCTTCAAACATCAAACGAACACAATTCTAACTTCCTCTCCATTTTAACTCGCCGAATTAAAATGGCTGCTATGCCATTACAATGGAGGGCACCATTTAAATGGAGAAGCTCATTATAATGGCCTATACTTCTCCGTACTTTTTTATATAGGAGTTGCAGATTTTTCGGTATATTATATATTTTTGTTTAACACCATTTAGATTATAGCTTTGTGTAATAAATACATTGTTGCGACGATTTTATAAATTAAAACAAAACATTAATTTATCATATAATAAAAAGTTGCTATAAAAACAAAAAACCCACGGGTATTAATTAGTAATAAACGAATATTTCATGCACTAGGAAAAATTTTTGGTTAAATGCTAACAAAAACATCCGGTTTTGTCTTATGGAGATCAAAAAACTAATTCAGGTTAAATTCAGTTTTTGACTGGGGACTTTTACCCCGCACCCACGAAAGGTGGTACTTGGTGGATATTTGAGCGATTGCCTCTAGAGCTGACTTTGGATCAGAGTAACAAAACCATCGAAACATTAACAACATCAGTTAATTCAAATTAATTTTTTTAAATATTATAGTTTTAAAATTTAAACACATGCAATAAAAAAACTTTAGATTTTATTTTGTTATTCTATTCTATTCTGTTATAATTGTGCTAAGTTTACAAATAGATCAATATTATTGCTTAAGTTTTATGGGGTTTTTTTCAATAAATAGACTATTATATAAAAATGGCTTACGAGTAATACATAAACATCGATATATATTTTCATACACGCCATTGCAATTAAATAAGGCTTACATCAACAATTTGACATTGGAATGAACCTTAAAGTTAAAACTTAAGAAAATATTTTTATAAAAATTTTAACCAAAAATAATTTTTTGTCAAGTTTTATGTCTATTTAATACAAGAACACAACACATATTTTTTTTCATAAGTTATTCACTGAAAAATTTTAATATTCTAATGTTAAAGCACTCATGCACAAGAAATTGTCGAAAAAAATTATCGTATTGGTAAAATAAAAAAAAACTTAAAGCTAAAACGGAAATATGAACCTACTTATGTAGAAAATAATGTACTGGAATGATCCATGTAAATGTTTAAAATAAAAAAAATTCAATTCACGTAAAACATTTTATAAATCATAATTAATTGTTAAAATACAGAACATTATGGAACAGAATGTAACAATCCCGTTTGTGGGAAAAAATCAAATAATGTTATAGATTGCGCTGAGATTTGTGGCAAGGCTGAATAGCTCTATGCGCAATTTTTAGCAATCTTTCATATTGGTTTTAGTCAATTAATTTACGAGTAAAATAAGAAGAAGTTCCAATTCTACAGCAAGAAAAATTTCATTGCATTGGTGTTTTTTTTTAAATCTAAAAAAAGTATATAAAAGTATATATGGCAAAATTAACTTTTTCCCTTTTAACTTCTTGTAGACCCACGTGGCGACGTGGCGGATTAAGTTTTTGAGCTCTACAAAATAAAAAAAAACACCTTCCGGACATAAAAGATTGTTATTGCAAAAAATTTAAAATTCGGCTAAAAATGTTAATTAAATCTGTAGAATTTCGGAAATAAACCTTAAATTTTTGAAAAATTTTTTTCGGGAAGTAACCAGAAGAAGTCAAAGGATCCTTTCTAACTGAAGCTATATGAAAACTTGAAACTCAAAATTTTTCGAAAAATTTTCCAGTCTTAAAAATATTAAATTTTTTAAATTAAAATTTATATAAAATTTTTGACTTTGACTTTTTGACTCTCTCAAACGCTAATTGAACAGCAAAATTAGTTACCGCATAATTAATAGTTTTACCCAAAGGCATTAAATTTAATAGAGCACAATATAAAATTTAGCATTTAAAAAAATTATTAAAAAGACAAAACAAATCCAAGTGTTTAGTCACTAAGAATAAATTATATTTTTCAGGTTTTTTTCTCAGCTGGGATCAAATAAATATTGAGTCAACCTATGAAAATAAGTTGAAACTATAAGTCTCTTTTTGATTGCTATAAAAGCACTCGCAATCCGTCATTAAAAAAGAAAATAATAATTTCAAAAGCAAAATATTTAAACAAAAGAATTAATAGCAAATGTCCAAAAATAAAAAAAAATATTTTGTTGAAAATTATACTATTTATTTAGACAAAAATAACGACGGATAATTACGTTGTAAAATATTTTTACACAATTTTTAAAAACTCGTATTTTAAAAAATCTATATAAACTTATTTTCAATCGAAAAAAGTGTGTTTAGTACAAATAAAAACAAAAGAAAGTTAAAGCATATTATATATTTTTAATCAAATTTGAAGAAACATTAACCACCTACAATTTCTTGAAATACGTAATTAGTATTTGTATTATACTTTTAAAATTAGTTAACCTATTAAGTTTTAATATGAATTAATTTTAAGGGAGCTAAAAAAATGTCGTAATAAAAACAATTTATTCATTGCATAACTATACTTTGTACGGAAAAAATATGTTTTTAATAACTACAGCTGACAAAATATAAAATAATCTATCATTTGAAAAACAGCTGATTCTATAAAACGCTTGATTGCCGGAGTATTTTAAACGTTTGTATTCAATGTTATTTCATTATTATTTACTCTTGCGGCAAAGAACTTCATTTAGGGTCAATGGGGCCAAAGGAACTTGGAGCTTGAACTTGGAGCCAAAAATGTGGAACTTAGAGCCGTAAGTTGGAAACTTAAAGCCGTGGGATGGGAACTTGGAACCAAAAATAAAAATTGCTAAAACGTTTACCTAAGCCTAAGCGAAGCGAAGCAAAAACGAATTTTTTATTAAGGGTTCCAAGTTCCCATTGTTCGTGGCTCCAAGCTCCCAAACGTTTAGATCGCTCCAAGTTCCTGCTTGTGGCTCTAAAGACCCCGTACCAAAGAATTTTTTTCCTTTCCCGAACTTGATATTTCAAGCTTACTCGTGTACAACATAATACAAACCTTTTGGTTTAAAACACATGTTTCTGCAATCAAAGCAATGTTTTGGGCTCAAGAATGCTTGTTTGATTTTAAACTGGAGAACCTTAATCCGAAAGTTTGAAATTCCTAAAACAGCATACTATGTAGGAGCCGAAAAATGGAAAAAACAAGAAAAAAATAAAAACAAGCAATAAATCGGAAAGGGAACCTTAGGGAAAGGCCGTACATTTTAAAATGGCAAAAAAGCTATACCAAAGCCTGAACCTAGAGCATTAGAGTTCCAAGCGTTAAAGCCTAAAGGATTGCCTAAAGTTTAAAATCCGTAGAATTTTATAACCTAATCTAAGATTAAAGCTTAACTCGGTAAGGACGGGGTACCTGAATTGAGAAAAACCGTTTCTACCTGCCTGCTACCTGCCTTCATCGGAAATTTTGCTTCCTCCTACCTGCCTCCACCCTGCCTCTTACCTGCCTCCGAGGCAGTTTTAGCTGCCTCCTACCTGCCTCCTAACCTGTATATGTTTCAACATAGAAGGCAGGGTTACCTGCCACCTACCTGCCTCCGATGCAGTTTTACCTGCCTCCATTCTGCCTCCTACCTGCCCCCACCCTGCCTCCTAGCTGCCTCCGAGGCAGTTTTACCTGCCTCCTACCTGCCTCCAGTCTTCCGGAGGCAGGTTCAAGAGCCGTCTTTACCGGGTTAACCCTTTGCGTTTTTTGAAGTCAAAAAGCGCGTCAGTAACGCGGACCAAACAGCGAACCAGGGCAGCTCGATGTTAACAGGCGTCACCGCGCCCTTATCCACTAAAACGCGAGACGCAATACACACTCCGCGTTTAAGCCTCGATAACAATCGCACAGGGTTAAGCGACCTGAAACCACGACTATAATTACTAATTTTTTTTCATTTGGAGATCAGGGTTTTTATTTTCGCGGTTCCAAGCTTTCAAAATTTTTTTCTGAAGGCTTCAAAAACTTAGAAACCACTAACACTTTCATACCTTAGCTTAAGTCCAAACCTGGTTTTAAATTGGAAGTCTAAACATTTTGATTTTTTTTCTAGCTGTCATATAGCGGTTCCGAATTTTGCGAACTTGGAACTTCCAAGTTCCCAAAATTTTTCGACGGTTGTAAAGTTTCCTTTTTATAGCATTAATTTTAGTTATAATTTTTAAATTGTTTTCAATAAATTTAAAAAAACTTTGGACAAGATGTTTTATTTTAAAAGCTCATTTTCATATTCAACTACTGTACTAATTCCTGGCTTGATAAAAAAATCAAAATTTATATAAAATTACATCTTTCTTATGAATTTACAAAGATAAATATTTGTTTTCGTTTTTATTGTTGAGGTTGTTATAATTCAGAGCCACGTTTTTTTCTTAAATTTCTAATGTATGTATGGACGCCTTGTTATATAAAGCTTAGACGCTTATATAAAGCTTATTATGGGTTACCACAGCTTAAAACCCAATAGTATAAAACCTCAGTTTAATCAAACAAAGTAACAGAAATGTAAACAGATTCAGTTTTGATTTAAAGATATAAAATAAAAATGCTAGCGTAGTATACAAAGCTTTCGGGTAATTCTCTTCTTTATACTTTTTTTGCAACTCAGTGTTTTATTTGTATAGAGGTAGTATTAGTCGCAATCAATAAAAAAATACAATTTTATCGTATCAAACTCTCTTTCTTATCAGCAACCAAGTCAAAAATATATATCATATTATTAACCAAATCATAGCATTGTTAAACACACTTTTATTTGAAAAATTTATTTCTACGCTATGAAAATACGCACTTAAATAGAAGAAATGTTCAAACACTGTTGAATACATTTCGTAGACTTTTAAGGTCCCCGTGGACGTATATGCGGTAGTAAAACCTTCATAGAAAACTCAAAATTTACTAATTGCCCGAAAATAGAATTGCGAAAATTAAAACAAACTCTAGTATAGTTTCTTTGGGAAACAAACGACTGAAACTATTTGATTTCACAAAATTATTTTGGTCACCTTTTATATCTTAATGTAAATAAAAATATTTGTAAATTTAAGTTTAAAAAAGATTAGGTCAATTTCCTTCTTATCATAAAAATTGAGCAAATAAGATGTAAATACACAAATTCACAATATCGAGTTTTAAACTCAATATTTTTTGGATTTAATTATTTGTTTATTATAACTCTATCATTAAATGATTGAATATGTTACAAACAAACGTAGTTCACTCAATAAGTATTTAATAATGAAAATGATGATTTTAAGAATATTCAAAATAATTTTTTATAACAATTTATTATTAATTATAGTTAATTTGGTTGGTTAAAGTGTTAATTTGGTTTTAAAAATTACGTCAATATTGCAAAATATTTTACGATATTTTAAAATGTAAATGAATACTTGCAAATTTTTTTCTACAATAATGATATTACTGAGAAAAAAAAAGTTTTGCGGATTTTTAAAAATTTAATTTTCAGGGTTGCATTTAAAAAAACGGATTTAAATTTTATAGTTTACCTGTTGTGTTTTTTTTAATTTGTGTTTAGAGACTCAGGACTATGATTAATATGGACCTACCTAGCATGATAAAATTTTGAGTCGGTGGCCGCACTGCAAAATCAGAATTCGTTATGAAATAAAAATTTTTTGCCCAATTTCATCGAAACTAGGGATTTAACAAAAATAAGACAATTTAAAGTATTTTTGTCAACTTTTGACCATTGTTTAAATCTATTTTTAGTCTAAAATAAAATTGTAATGTTCTCATTTAACACGTTCCTGTGATGGCCTTTTCCCCGTTACAACCATGAAACCTTTGCACGACAAAGGTGAAATTTACGTCTCACGGTGGTGGTATTTTCACCTGACCAATGCCGTACGTAAATCTTACCGCGGTAAGCTCTACGTATGACTTACGTCGTACTTAGGATACACTGTATCCGTGAGAAAAATTTGCATATTGCTACCGTACAGGTTCAGCCGTTTCAATTCGCTCGCCCACTGGGCACTCACTAATCACGTATGAAAATTACGTATGACCTTAAGTATGACGTAGGTCATACGAATGTTTCACGGTTGTAACCGAGAAAAGGCAATCACGGAAATGGGTTAATACGAAAAAAACCTGCTAAATCTTTCCAAATAAATGTTTATTTCAGTATTTCTAGTGTAAATACGTTTAATCTGAAAGAAACTTTCCTTCATGGTAGGACCATCGACGCAGTTTTTGTTATGCTAGGTATTTCGTACTGATATAAAAATTTCGCGAAGTGATAAGTTTTTTAACACGTTTATGTAACTGCCTTTTTCTCGGTTACAACCGTGAAACCTTCGTAAGACCTATGCCGTACCTCCGTCATGTCATACATATTTTTTTTGCGCTAGTGGTGCCCAGTGAGCGAGCAAATTGAAATAGTTAAAGCTGTACGGTAACAATATGCAGATTTTTCTCACGGGTACACTGTATTACGTAGGATATTTCATGTTGCAAAAATTTGCATATTGCTATACCGTTCAGCTTTAAACATTTCAATTTGCTCGCTCTGCTCTCTGGGCACTATTCGCACACAAAAAATTATGTATAACGAAAGTACGACTTAGGTCATGCGTAGAGTTTACCATATTTGTCATACGAAAATACCACCATTGTGAGACGAAGGTTTTACCTTAGTCGTCGTACGAAGGTTTCACGGTTGTAACGGGGGAAAAGGCCATTACAACATAAAAAAAACATGAACATAAAAAACTAACCTGAGTTGTGTTTTTTTAATATTGAACGCCGAGGCATCTGATAGAAGGAGATTAGACAAAATGGTCGTTACTCTGACACAAATAATCACTATCAGTTTAAAATCAACATGACTCTGACTTATTTTGTTATATTATTTATGTATTAAGAAATAAAACAAGTCACAGTTAAGAGTATTTTATAACGATTTTGACTCATTGTGTCGGAGTGGCAACGAAATGACAAAATGATTTTCGATTGTATTTGGATAATCGGCAGCGATTAAGAATTGTGGAACAATACGTCGTTACTTTAACACATTGAGTCAAAAGCGTCATAAAATACTCGTAACTGTGATTTTTTTATATCTTAAAAAACAAATAATATAAACAAAATAAATCAGAGTCACGTTGATTTTATACTGTTTGTGACTCTTTGTGTCAGAGTAACAACAAAAAGATTTGCGCAGGCAAACATTAGTTAATAAATCATTTTAAAAGTTTGTTCATACTTTGTTCAAAATATTCAAAAGGCAAAATATCCAA
Organism: Microlaimidae sp. YZB2_3; assembly: GCA_030248175.1. Taxonomy (NCBI): domain Eukaryota; kingdom Metazoa; phylum Nematoda; class Chromadorea; order Desmodorida; family Microlaimidae; species Microlaimidae sp. YZB2_3. The sequence continues at coordinate 21,731 of JASAMX010026997.1, forward strand.
AATAAAAACCAATATTTGCAGAAAAAAAAAGAATTTCCATTAAACTAACAAGAAACAGAATCACCAATATTCACTTAGCTGTCAATTTTCCTTAATTAAAACTTGTCATTTACTTAAAATAAGACAAAATTCTGTGTGATATTTGATACGTTCTAAAACTTTTGCAATTATTTTCCAGATTCTTTCAGGTGTTGAATTCCCACAAAACACTATGTTTTTCTAAGCAGCTTAAAAACAATACTTTTACACATGCACCGTAGCAGAAATTTTTTTTAATAGCAAAAAAATTTTGCAACACCTTATTATTGTTTATCAATTATAGACAATTAAAACCTAGCTGCCCTCAATAATTTGCGTATTAAATCGACTTTTTAAATCTAAAAACATTTAAAAACTTCAACAAAAACGGTTTACTAGTAAAGATTAAATACAATAGTTTAACAGTTATTTATCAAATTACTCAATTTCCAAGAAATATGTAATTTTTCACAGGATAGAAAGGGCTAATTTTTGTGTGTTTTGTGAAAAAGTTGGAATTAACAAACTACATATGCGTTTTTATTCGTTTTTTTTAACCGTCATTACCGCACAATTTTTATTGGTCATTACCGCTTATGTCTGTTATACAAAATTACGAGATCAGCCAGATATAATCCAACCATAATTTTTTGCGATTGTTTTAATTTGGCTGCTTAGATGCGTGCTGTTTATTCCATCCTACTGTTCAATGTACAAGCAAATGAGCCACAGTCAGTATAAAATACACGTGACTGTGACACATTCTGTAGTTAATCAGGTGCTCTGTAAAATTTAAAATGAGTCATAGTCACATATATTTTATACGGATTGTGGCTCATTCGGCCGTAAGAACGACGATATGGCATCTCACCACTCAGTGTAAAAGTCGGTGTAATCGACCAAAGTCACATAAGGAATAATTTTCATACGATGTGGTTTAATTTGCATGGCAATAGTTGGCGCGCGGCTGATTGGCCGCTCCGTATGATGCTCAGTTTAGTAAAAGTACGTTCGGTCGATTTTGCGCGGTTTTCCAACAGAAAATTAAGGTGATTCGACATTTGCAAATGCATTTTTTACACCTGAATATCTCTTGTGTGACTTTGATCGCTAGGCGCCGGAAGACAAAATTGTGCAGAAAATTTAACTGTTTCTGATTGTTATCGCTGCTCAGACGCGGAGTGTGTATCGCGACTCACTGCTAAGTGTACACAAGAGCCGGTGTAAAGGGATATTCTTTCCCCACTAAAAATTTTCTCCCCCGGAAAAACTATCCCGGGATATTCTTTCCCCCCTCGGTAAATTCTTTCCCCGGGGGAAAATATACCGGGATAGATTTTCCCCTATGCTTTTTAATTTTAAAATCATATAAACTTAGAATTTTAAAAAATAATTTGAATAGCTGTACCTTTATTAGCTCAAATACCAATTTTTGTGTAATAAATTCCATTAAAACATGTTTATTCACGATTTTAATTTTGTTTGTAATTTTCTATTTTAGCGTTATAATCAGGGGGAAAGTTTTTACCGGTATATTCTTTCCCCCTTCAAAAATTTGCATAAAGTTTATAATTATAATTCTGCGCATTCTTCAAAAACACGTCATTAAATTAAAATGATTATTTTTATATCATGATACTTTCATAAATTCATAAAATTATTGAAATAAAACCCATGAACTACCTTAACCATTTTAAACCTTAGTTTCCCTAAGCAGCCTAAGCAAAACCTTAAAACCAAGCTAAAATTCATAACAAACGAACAACAATATAAAAAGAGGGGGGAAAGAATATCCCGGTTTTTAACCGGGATAGTCTTTCCGGGGGGAAAGAATTTACCGAGGGGGGAAAGAATTAACCGGTGTTTTAGCGGGATGGTTTTTCCGGGGGCAAAAACTATCCCGGCTTTTTACCGGGATAGATCTTCCGGGGGGAAAAAGAGGGGGGAAAAGATCTCCCGCGACACCGGTGTCACGGGATATTTCTCCCCTTCTTTTTCTCCCAAAATAAATATACCGGTAAAACTACTGTAAAAACCCAATATAGTCCCCCCCGGAAAAACTATCCCGCTAAAGCATCGTTAAATTTTTCACTCCTGAGTAAATTATTTTTCCCCGTTTAAAAACCGATATATTCTTTCCCCCTCTTTCTACATTGTTTTTCGTTTGTTACAAATTTTAGTTTGATTTTAAAGTTAGGCTGCTTTAAGAAACAAGGGTTAAAACGTTTACGGTTGCATGTGGGTTTCCTCATGATAACTTTCTCAGTTTATGAATTTTAAAATCATTAAACGAAGTAACAGTTTTAATTTACGTAATTGCTACCGTATAATTTTAAACACGCGTGATTTAATTGTGGAAACCATTTTAATCAATTCGCTCCCTCGACCGTTGGTTCTGCTGCGTAAAAAAAGTGCACGCGAGTCATACTGTGAAAGTGTGGAATTTTACCGCCCAAAGAATACTCCCAAACGCTCCAATGCATGATTTGAGCTGAGCTAGCAGTCCGTTGATTGGTCGAATTTATAAACCACAAACAATCTTGAGCTATTATTGGTCGTTTTAGAACGGCGAAAACTGCTGCCACGACCGCATTACCTATAAAGCCTAAGCCTAAATCTAAATCTAAACCAATTTCTTTCTTTTGAGGTTTATGCTCCTATTTTCACGGCAATTTAAAAAAAATTTTCAACGGCTTTAGGTTCCATGTTTACAACTTCAAACAGCCGTATTTATGAAAAAAATTATGAAGACACGATTAACCGGAGTATATCAATCAATATAATCTTATAATATACATTTTAAATTCTTTATTTGATTTTGTTTATATTTTAACATAAGTTAAATGTTTTTTTATCAAAATACCATCATCATCGAGTGGGCGATCATTTAAAGTATTGCGCAATTGTTGATATTATTGCAAAAATATTTTTTCTATATACATTAAGTTTCATTTTATAGAATAGATTTTATTTTATTATTATTTTTTTATTATTAAATTATTGGCATTTTATTATTATATAGAATATTTTGTTTTAAAATCAATAATTTTTCCTTCTATATTTGCAGTGTTCATCTTGATACAAACTTGACTTCACGGTTTGATTTGACTCACACGACGGAGAAAGTTTACAGATATGACAGAAAAACTGTATACAGTTTAATAATTATGTTTTATTGTTGTGCTGTTTTGTTTCTTGTTTGTGTTTTATTGTTTGTTTATTCTTTTTAAAAAGATTTCCCGTTGCAGCCTACTAATTATTGCATTTGAATAGTTTTGATATCATATGACTTTGGTCACACCGTTGTATAAACCGCTGTCTTGACAAAAATTAATGTGAATCGATCGATTAAGCGTAGAAAACCATTAACATCATTAAAAAAACTGTCAAGTAGCTGAATGTTTCTCGGCCCGCCGCGCCGCTAGCGGGTGTTGAAATCTGATGATTGTTAGCTGTCGCAATTTCGGTTGCGCTAATTTCCGGCACCAGTGTGGTAAAATCTAAATTGTACACAAGCCGGGTCGGGCCGGGTCAGGTTTTCTCAAATGTTTTCAGGTTTAAGCGACCAAAGTCACGTAAAGAATAATTTGCATACAAAAAGTCACGTAAAGAATAATTTGCATACAATTAGGTTGAAAATTGTGTTTACAACTGTCGAAGCGCCTTAATTTTTTTGTTGGAAAAATGGTGCAAAAACTGTTGAACGTACTATTACCAAAAATATATAATATACCAAAAAATGTGCAACTCCTATATAAAAAAGTGCGGAAACGTAGGCCATTATAATGAGCCTCTACATTTAAATGACACTCTCCACTATAATGGCATAGTAGCCATTTTAATTCGGCGAGTTAAAATGGAGAGGAAGCTATTATAATAGCCATTTATTGATTTAATTTCACTTCATATATACTCACAAGTGTAATACTGTCCGGGCCGCACAAGTTTTCGCGTGTTGGACAGTATTAAACCAACACGAAAAAACTCGTGCGGTCCGGACAGTATTACACTTGTGAGTATATATGAAGTGAAATTAAGTCAATAAATGGCTATTATAATAGCTTCCTCTCCATTTTAACTCGCCGAATTAAAATGGCTACTATGCCATTATAGTGGAGAGTGTCATTTAAATGGAGAGGCTCATTATAATGGCCTACGTTTCTGCACTTTTTTATATAGGAGTTGCACATTTTTCGGTGCTTATATACTGATTTTATGTGCCGTGCCAGATCTTTAAACGCTTGTAGCTCGGCCCAGGTTTATGCTAGAGGAAAACTTTTTATATGAAAATGGTTGCAAATTTTCTGAATATTTTGATGACACAAAAATTTTTTGCCGAATTTTGGGAAAGTAAGGGTTAAACTACGTGTGCGTCAGGGTGAACCACCCAAAAAAGTGGCTATTGAAAAATGTCAAATAAAAAAAAGGTGGTGGAGTTATTTCAAATTTGTAAATAGATATAATTCATGTCAAAGACCCACTTTGTCCCATATATTACGTTTTTGGGAATCCGGGGACGTTTTTTGGACTTTTTGAAGAGCTCAATTTTAGGAATTTTAAAAACGGAAAAATTGAGATATTTGAGTATGGGTTCGTGTTTTCATTCGTGTGATCGACCATGTAAGATTTGGACAACCGTTAATAGCTAAATTGAACAAGAAAAATCGGGGCTACCGGCCAATACTAATTTCGTTTGCTATAGATAGATACCCCCTACTTACTTTTACAGCTTACCCAAAGTAGTCAAAAAATGGGTCAATTTTTGCCCATTTTCAAGCAATAATTTGAAAAACGCAAATACACAGAAAAACCGGTTCAACGCAATTTTATAGTGCCCCCCGTGATAGGGAGGACGTACTAAGATTTTTAGCCCATCCGTAAAAGAAATTTTTTGAGAAATATAAATTTTACGAATTTCGCATTTTTTTGTAAAATTGTCAAAAAGATTACAAGGTTTCAAATTATCATAAATTGGTCAAAATTCAAGCTACGGCTCTGAAATTTGAACTGAACACTTAAATTGCAACGTACTTTTTGAAAATAAGGTCAGTTTTTTATCCGTAAAGTAAAAATTTTGAGTTAGTCACGCCCAATCTTTTATACAAAATTTTACCATTTCGGCACCTCAAACGCTTAAAAGCCAACAACCTAGGGACTTTCAAAAAATGTTGCCCCTATTTTTGCGATGTGTCCCTGACGGTTTGCAAACGTTTGAAACCTCCAACGCTAAGAAATAAAATTTTTTCGGTCAATGTGAAAAGTGCCGCGCAATACCCACTTTTTTGGACCAAAATCGTAATTTTTGTTTCCCATTAAAATCCATCAAAACTTTGCACAAAACACGTAGCGGTTACTTTTTTAAAATTTTTTGGTGTTTTGCAATCATTTTAAGCTTTTAAACAGCTCTGGGCACCAAATATAGCCCTATTTACACAGCCTTAAAGTCTAGTTAAAAATCGCATATTTTCACAAAAAACCCTGAAAACAAAGATGACTCATTAATTCAGGGGCAACAGCGGTGGGAATGAAAATATAAAAATATTTTTAAATCTTCTGTCACTAATTTACAAAAAAAACCTGCAAAACAATCAACTTGCTTCTTGAAGATCTGAAAATGGCCACAAAATGAATGAAAAATGGTTAAGTCAGAGAAAATCGACAAAAAAACGTTAAAATCTGTCAGCTACATAGACTTTTTTGGTAATTTGTGACGTTTTTCTACAAATGGTGGTTTTTCACGTTTATTTGATACCCCCGAAAGGTTATCTGTTCAATTCACCCTTTTATTAAACAACATTTCTGTCAAAAATTGCCTGACTTTTCACTTAAATTTAAACAAAACCTCTTTCCACTTCTTGTTTCAGGCCTATCTCCTTACTGCGGCATCCAATTCACACATTCGGCACACCGCTGGAACCGCAACTGTTGTGGCAAAAAAACTACAGTTTAAATTTTTGATTTTTGGCACTCTGCCAATTTGACAGCGGGACAAATTTGCAATACCAAATCCACTGCAATCACGACGTACCGCTCCTCCCCCAATCTGCTCTTAGCCCTATCTTTAGTGCCGCATCCAATTCACACATTCTTCACACCCCTGGAACCGCAACAATTGCGGCAAAAAACTACCGTTCAGATTTTCCACCGACCCCCGCCACCACCACACACAAACCCCCCCAACCCCAGCCACCCACCCCCAACAACACACACCGCAGAAACAAACAGCGAAAAAAAAAACACGCTTTTTATGGCATCCTGCCAATTTGACAGCGGGACAAAGTTGCAAAATAGAAATCCACGGCAGTCACGCACATACCACTCCTCGCTCAATCTGCTCTTAGTAATAGTACGGCACAAAACAGTACCAAAAAACAGTCCCAGGTTTTGAAAAAGAGTACGCACAAAATAGTACGCCACAAAACAGTACCGTCAAAAAACAATACGGCACATAAGAGTCCTGTGTGAATAGCGTTTGCTACACCACGCGACTCTGACACACAACAGTACTGGCACAAAAGAGTATTGGCATAAAAGAGTAAGATATTAACGTTTTGTCTTTTGACTCAAAGCAGTACTGGCAAATAAGAGTACTGAAGAAATAACTTAATGTTAAAACGATTAGGGTAGCTGACTTAATTTTGGCCACCTTTTTTTATTTTTTTTGGATAAGTTTTTTCTCGTTTTTCCAATTGACCCAAAATTTGGTATAAAAATCAAATGATAGCTATTTTTGTTATTCCAGTGCAAAATTTTAAAATTTCTGTTACTCTTCAAGATCAGTGAAGGTTTCAATTTTTTTTAGTGGCCGAAATTAAGGCGCGAGCCATTAACTTTGGCCACCTAGAAAAAACTGGCTATAACTATAGTCAAAATGAGCAATAAAAATTTTTAAAGGTTGCAAATTTATCCTTAGGTATTGTTCTTGGTACATATAACTTAATTTTCAAACTTTATTAGTTATTAGCAAGACTTTAAATAATTCTTTAAATAATAATAATAAGACTTTAAATAATGCGGCAGTAAGGAGATAGCACTAAGAGCAGATTGGGCGAGGAGCAGTGCGTGCGTGATCGCGGTGGATTTGGTATCGCAAATTTGTCCGCTGTCAAATTGGCAGGGCGCCAAAAATCAAAAATGCGGTATTTTGTGCCGCAACTGTTGCGGTTCCAGCGGTGTGCAGAATGTGTGAATTGGATGCGGCAGTAAGGGGATAGGGCTAAGAGCAGATTGGGCAAGGAGCGGTACGTGCGTGACTGCGGTGGATTTGGTATCGCAAAGTTGTCCCGCTGTCAAATTGGAAGGGTGCCAAAAATCATAAATTTGAACAATATTTTTTTGCCGCAACTGTTGCGGTTCCAGCGGTGTAAAGAATGTGTGAATTGGATGCGGCAGTAAGGGGATAGGGCTAAGAGCAGATTGGGCAAGGAGCGGTACGTGCGTGACTGCGGTGGATTTGGTATCGCAACTTTGTCCCACTGTCAAATTGGCAGGGTGCCAAAAATCAAAAATCTGAACGGTAGTTTTTTTGCCGCAACTGTTGCGGTTCCAGCGGTGTAAAGAATGTGTGAATTGGATGCGGCAGTAAGGATATAGGACTAAGAGTAGATTGGGCGAGGAGTGGTGCGTGCGTGACTGTGATGGATTTGGTATAGCAACTTTGTCCCGCTGTCGAATTGGCAGGGTGCCAAAAATCAAAAATCTGAACGACAGTTTTTTTGCCGCGATTGTTGCGGTTCCAGCGGTGTGAAGAATGTGTGAATTGGATGCGGCACTAAAGAGATAGGGCTAAGAGCAGATTGGGCAAGGAGCAGTACGTGCGTGACTGCGGTGGATTTGGTATCGCAACTTTGTCCCACTGTCAAATTGGCAGGGTGCCAAAAATCAAAAATCTGAACGGTAGTTTTTTTGCCGCAACCGTTGCGGTTCCAGCGGTGTGAAGAATGTGTGAATTGGATGCGGCAGTAAAGGGATAGGGCTAAGAGCGAATCGGGGGAGGAGCGGTATGTGCGTGATTGCAGTGGATTTGGTATTGCAAATTTGTCCCGCTGTCAAATTGGCAGGGTGCCAAAAATCAAAAATTTGAACAGTAGTTTTTTTTGCCACAACAGTTGCGGTTCCAGCGGTGTGCCGAATCTGTAAATTGGATGCGGCAGTAAGGAGATAGGTCTGAAACAAGAAGTGGGAAGAGGTTTTGTTTAAATTTAAGTGAAAAGTCAGGCAATTTTTGACAGAAATGTTGTTTGATAAAAGGGTGAATTGAACGGATAACCTTTCGGGGGTATCAAATAAACGTGAAAAACCAACATTTGTAGAAAAACATCACAAATTACCAAAAAAGTCTATGTAGCTGACAGATTTTAACGTTTTTTTGTTGATTTTCTCTGACTTAACCATTTTTCATTCATTTTGTGGCTATTTTCAGATCTTCAAGAAGCAAGTTGATTGTTTTGCAGGTTTTTTTTGTAAATTAGTGACAGAAGATTTAAAAAAAATATTCATATATTTTCATTCCCACCGCTGTTGCCCCTGAATTAATGAGTCATCTTTGTTTTCGAGGTTTTTTGTGAAAATATGCGATTTTTAACTAGAATTTAAGGCTGTGTAAATAGGGCTATATTTGGTGCCCAGAGCTGTTTAAAAGCTTAAAATGATTGCAAAACACCCAAAAATTTTAAAAAAGTAACCGCTACGTGTTTTGTGCAAAGTTTTGATGGATTTTAATGAGAAACAAAAATTACGATTTTGGGCCAAAAAAGTGGGTGTTGCGCGGCACGTTTCCCATTGACCGAAAAAATTTTATTTCTTAGCGTTGGAGGTTTCAAACGTTTGCAAACCGTCAAGGGCACATCGCAGAAATAGGGGCAACATTTTTTAAAAGTCCCTAGTACGGTGGCTTTTAAGCGTTTGAGGTGCCAAAATGGTAAAATTTTGTATAAAATATTGGGCGTGACTAGCTCAAAATTTTTACTTTACGGATAAAAAACTGACCTCATTTTCAAAAAGTACGTTGCAATTTAAGTGTTCAGTTCAAATTTCAGAGCCGTAGCTTGAATTTTGACCAATTTATGATAATTTGAAACCTTGTAATCTTTTTGACAATTTTACAAAAAAATGCGAAATTCGTAAAATTTATATTTCTCAAAAAATTTATTTTACGGATGGGTTAAAAATCTTAGTACGGCCTCCCTATTACAGGGAGCACTATAAAATTGCGTTGAACCGGTTTTCTGTGGATTTGCGTTTTTCAAATTATTGCTTGAAAATGGGCAAAAATTGACCCATTTTTTGGCTACTTTGGGTAGGCTGTAAAAGTAAGTAGGGGGGGTATTTATGGCAAACGAAATTAGTATTGGCCGGTAGCCCCGATTTTTCTTGTTCAATTTAGCTATTAACGGCCGTCCAACTTTTACATGGTCGATCACACGAATGAAAACACGAACCTATACTCAAATATCTCAATTTTTCCATTTTTAAAATTCCTAAAATTGAGCTCTTCAAAAAGTCCAAAAAACGTCCCCGGATTCTCAAAAACGTAATATATGGGACAAAGTGGGTCTTTGACATGAATTATATCTATTTACAAGTTTGAAATAACTCACCCACCTTTTTTTATTTGACATTTTTCAATAGCCACTTTTTTGGGTTGTTCACCCTGACGCACACGTAGTTTAACCCTTACTTTCCCGAAATTCGGCAAAAAATTTTTATGTCACCAAAATATTCAGAAAATTTGCAACCATTTTCATATAAAAAGTTTTCCTCTAGCATAAAACCTGGGCCGAGCTACAAGCGTTTAAAGATCTGGCACGGCACATAAAATCAGTATATGAGCGAGTTTGTCCCCCCTGATTACTACAATAAACATCATACGAAACGACCAATCAGCTGCGGGCCAACCATGCTTATGCAAATTATTTCTTACGTGATTTGTTTGGTTGATTACATTAAATCCTAAAATCCTTTATATTAATTTTACACTTTTTCTCGAGCGCAAAAATTGCACTAGAAAACAAATTACTAACCAGGCCGGGCTGGGCCGTTTACAATATTACATACGGGGCGTCGGCGGTAAGCCCAGGTCGGATTTGCTATAGTAACGATTGTGGAATCCGAAAGGGAGCATAGTGGGGGCCGTGGTTTGGGACACTAGGGTCATATCGGTGGCGTTCAGGAGGAATACCCGCGTTTTCTGGACTAGTTTGTCGAGACCTTTGACCACCAGGATACCGAGGTCTTCGGCGTCACGAATCGTGGCGCCCGGTGGGGATACGAACCACGGTTCGGTGAGAGCCACACAACCGCTGGGTTGCCAGACTAAGTTGCTCTTTCCTAAACACACATAATATATTTTTAATTAATCAATATTTATTGAATATTTATTTCAATTATTTTTTTTAATATTTAATAATTTATTTAATTTATAATTAAATAATATTTAATAATTTATTTAATTTATAATTAATTAATATTTATTTAATATTTATTAATTTATTTAAATAATGTTTATTCAATTTTTAATATTAATTAATCCATATTTAATATTTATTTCCACGGCTCAGTTGGAGCCACGGAACCGCCGGGTTGCCAGGACAGGTTGGTTTTTCTTAAACGCACAGATATATTTTTTTAATTTTTTAATATTTGTTTTTACAACATTTTGAATAAAATAGCCCGTTACTGGGTAATATCAAGAATACATGAAAATTAATTAATCAAGAAAAAAAGAATGAGAAATGAAGAACAAATTATACGGGCTATGTGTGGATCCAACCTAAATGCATACGTATGCATATGTTTATATGCATACGTATGCATATGTTATGCATACGTATGCATAAATTCATATGCATACGTATGCATATTTTTTTTAGTTATATGCATACGTATGCATTTTTCCGGAAAGTATATGCATACGTATGCATTTTTTTGAAACTTTTATGCATACGTATGCATTTTTTTCTAACTTTTATGCATACGTATGCATAAAAGTAACAAAAAAATGCATACGTATGCATATACTTTCCGGGAAAATGCATACGTATGCATATAAGTTGCAAAATATGCATACGTATGCATATTTTGGAAATTAAAAAAAAAGTTTTTTTTTTGTTTTTTAAAAAAATATGCATACGTATGCATATTTTGCAACTTATATGCATACGTATGCATTTTTCCGGAAAGTACATGCATACGTATGCATTTTTTTTGTAACTTTTATGCATACGTATGCATAAAAGTTAGAAAAAAATGCATATGTATGCATAAAAGTTTCAAAAAAATGCATACGTATGCATATACTTTGCGGAAAAATGCATACGTATGCATATAACTAAAAAAAATTATGCATACGTATGCATATGAATTTATGCATACGTATGCATATGAATTTATGCATACGTATGCATAACATATGCATACGTATGCATATAAACATATGCATACGTATGCATTTAGGTTGGATCCACACATAGCCCGTATAATTTGTTCTTCATTTCTCATTCTTCTTTTCTTTATTAATTAATTTTCATGTATTCTTGGTAATATTGATGCAACTTATTGTTTTTTTTTTCTCCCGAATTTGATAAACTTAAATCCGATTTTGTATTCAAATATAACCCAAGTAATTTCTTTGAAACCATAAACCCATAAACTTGCGGCCGAAAAAAACTAATGTAATAAATGCCATTTTAACCTTTTAATAAAAAATGGTATAATAAACTAAATAACGCGTCGGATATATAGTATTAAAAAAATTACTTTGAGAAGGTATAACTAAAGTTTTACACAATTTTTACTATATTTATCTATGATCAATAACAGAACTATCAATCAATTTTGTTGCATCACTATTTCATATTATTTTAACAGAATTAACTTTACTTAAACTTAAAATTTTAAACATAAAAATTAACTTAAAATTTTAACAAAATTAAATTTGCAACTTAATTGCGGCTAACATAACCTGATTCCAACAGAATTGCTAACGTAGCATCTGAATCACTCTACAGGCTCAAAACGAGCTCTTATTAAAGTCAAATTATAAGTTTTTCTTAAATCAGTCCAATGATATAGCAGTAACTTAAGGACTTTAGCCAAAATTTATAGAATTCCTAATCATCATGGATCAAGCAACGTTTTTCTTTTAATATACCTGATGGATCGTTCATATCTACTTTGACAATGGTGGACTGAGTGCGATATACATCCGTCACAGCATAGCCGTATCGATATCGCCGACCTTCGAAAAGATGGTTGATTTGGGAGAATTCCAGGATTCCGTCAATTTGTGGTGTCACTAGGGTCGACGTCACCGTGCCTAAAAAATCTATTTAAAGCTTAAAACCGCAGTAATTACATAAAATAAATTGATTAAATTTTTGAAAAACATGCTGCTTAATTTGATAAAGCTCTTCAATTACCAATTATAAGATCACTGAAAAGCTCACCAATTATAAGATCACTGAAAATATTTAAAATTGATTTATTTTTATTCAGAGTTATGTCATAGTGCTAGTCTTGGGGCGGTGTCTATATCGCCTTAAGCAAATATTACTGATTAGCTGTTGCACTATCGTCTTAGTGGGGCTACTAAATTTAACGAAGCGTAGAAGTGTTATTTTGGATCAATTTTATAATAAAACTAAATACGAGGGATAGGCCTCGTAGTAAATACGAGCTCTTATCGAAAACAACGTAGAAAGTAGAAAAGTGTTAGTAAGCAAATTTTAAACTGAACCAAAAAAATAACCTCCTTAAGGTGTCTCCGGACAGTTTTCTTAAGTATGGAAAATCGCCATTTTTGGCATACGAGATCTCGTGAAATACAGTAATATTTCACAACAATACGTAACTGAACGAAGAACAACGTTAAACATAAAAC
>JASAMX010026998.1:0-13564 GCA_030248175.1 Microlaimidae sp. YZB2_3
GTTCTTCGTTCAGTTACGTATTGCTCCCCAAATTTCGAGGCCAGGAGTGGACCCCACCCTGCCCCCCTTTCTCACCTATGCTTACGTTTAAATTCAGCGATGTTCCTCGGAGCTCCGCTCTCCAAAACAGATCTTCGCTTTTAAGAGCTCCGAAACAGCCCCGGAGCTCCGCGTTATTTTTGTACCAACTTTATTATTAATTAATAAAGAGTAGGGTAACTGACTTAATTATTTCGGCCACGCCTTAATTTCGGCCACCAATTTAGGGTGTTAGAAAATTGGCTTATTTTCAAAACACAGAACTAGCACAAAAGTAACTGGATTAATGTTGAATAAAGTGTTTTTGCAAAAGTTTTTTATTTTTATTATTCTACATTATCAACATTTTCATACGAAAAGTGAATTTTTTATGATTTTCTTAATTTTTGCTTTGTGTTTAAACTGCATTAAATTTAGAACGAAGCAATATATAACCTTAAAATATCTTCTATTTAAGGCTCAAAATTGTTAATTTTCATGTTTTGATATTTTCTTCAAAATTATTTTGCAATGCGTTTAACTAATTGCTCATTTTAAGATTTCGTTAATTTCGGCCACCTTAAAATTTAGGTGAAAGAAGCTGCCGTTTTTTGCTGTTTTTAAATATCATTGCACTACCGTATTTATAAAGAATTTTTTGCTCGTTTGACTTTGTTTTGACGTTTTTTAAGCAAAAAATAAAAAATTGAACAAAAAATATAAGTTATTAAAATTTGTTTTTTTAAGGTTTTGACATAATTATTTAAAGTCTTGCTAATAACTATTACGTTTTTTGAATTTTGCGTAGATAAAATTTTTTTTCTTTAATATTAATACAGAAACTTTCCTGATGCCTTTCAAAAGCATATTAACAGTCAAAAAACCAAATTTTCCCGCTTCGTGGGTAGTTTAATTTGACAGTTTATCTTAGTTTTTTTGATTTCAAATCGATTATGCCGTTCAATAATTAAGGCATAAATATTAATATCAAACTACTATAAACACTATTAACTTTTTATTAACGTTTTAAACACATGTTTTAAACCTAAAAGGATAAGAAACCTTAAATTTTTGTAAGAAACATCATCTGGAATTAAAATTTTTAGTGTATTTTAGCCTCTAAATTAAAAGTTTTTTCTCCCGGGGGGCATTCTGTCCCCCGAACCACCCTGACAAGGGGCTCCGCCCCTTGACCCCGCTGGGTGGCTTTCGCCCCCCAGACCCCCCATATCTGGGGGCTCTCGCCCCCCAGACCCCCACTTCTGGGGGCTGCCGCCCCCAAACCCCCCTTCAGGGTTAGTATTTACCCCCCCCCCCAGACCGCCCCTCCCCGAAATGAAATCCTGGGCACGCCACTGCTTTTAATGTATTTCATTCAAGCTTAAATAATAGTGATGGGCAGTTTCGGGTGTTCCGGGAAAAATTTGGAATTCCGATTCCGGTTCCTTTTCCGGATTTTTGGAAAATCTCAATTCCGGTTATAGTTCCGGTTCCGGTGTTCCAGGGGTTTCGAAGTTTTATAGGCAGTTAGGGTTCCGGATGCTTCGAGCAAAATTTGGAATTCCGATTCCTGTTCCGGATTTTCGGAAAATCTCCATTCCAGTTCCGAGGATTCCGCCTTTCCGCTCATCACTATTAGATAAGCGTAAAATCACTCATGTAAGGGGCGGAGCTCCAGAGCTCCGGTCACTTTTAAATAGTTGGAGCATAAGACGGTGAAAGCATCACTACCGTAAATCGTCGTTACTACGGCAAAATGAGCCAGAGTTCGTATAAAATATGTGCGCCTGTGACTCATTTTAAATTTGAAACAGGACCCCATAAACTGTAAAATAAGTCACAGTCACGTGTATTTTATAATGACAGGGCTCATTTTGCCGTAGTAACGACGAAATAGTCTATAACTTAAATAATATTGTTTACTATATTACTGTTTTTAAAACATTTACCACTTCACTGAGAACATTTTTTGTTTAAATGAACTTCAAATCGAATTGCTACAACAAGTTCTTTAATTTTTAGAATGGTCTCTATAGCTCCCTGCCTTTTATTTGCCAGTGGATTTCTAAATTGGTTTTTGCTTCCTTGGCGGACAAAGCTAAAAAAATAACAACGCTAAGTCATTCTCGCATTTGCCGTATTTTTAACAGCATAGGTTAGTTTTTTTTATTTACCAAAAATTGAATGGTGAATTTAATAGAAAAAATAGCACAATCGATTGCTCGTTCACATTATCGTGTGATTTATTTTTTTTTAAATTACGGTTATTCCAAAAGGCTGTTCCAAAGAGACTACCAAGTTTTTTCAACAAAAAATATCTCAAAATCCATATTTTTTTAATATTTTTAATTTGGCGGATTTTTAACAGCATAGATTAGTTTTTTATTTACCGAAAATTGAATGGTGAATTTAATAGAAAAAATAGCACAATCGATTGCTCGTTCGCATTCTCGTTTGATTTATTTTTTTTAAAATTGTCGTTATTCCATGAGGCTGTTCCTTTCAACCAGAAACATCTCAAAATCCATATTTTTTTTAGTTTTAAGCTAATTTTTTAGTGTGTTTTTATAGAAATCCAACAAGTATGTTTTTTTTCTCTCAAATTTGTCTTCTTTGTGTTCAAACCTATGTAAAGTATGACAAATTTTATCCAAAAGGACGAATGTATACCGTCGGGCATTCCTTTATTTTTAGTGGTCTAACAAACATTTAATTTAACTTTGTTGAATTGCACAATTAGCTGAAGCATTGCAAAGATACAAAAACACTATTATTAAAATCGCGGCTGTTTGAAACATAACAAAACAAGGCAAACTTTTTGCTATGTGTGCTATTAGTAAAAAGTTCGTGTATCGATACGTTATTGATTTATTTCCAATTTAAAAATTTAGCGGCGTTTGGAGCGGCGATTTTTGTGACAGCCCTGGGGTTTGTGGACTGCGAACGACCCTTGCTTGGTGTGGCCTTGTTTAGCCTGGCTTATACCAGCTTTTCCGGTGGAATTCCAGGTAAAATTATTTTTATTTAAAAAAGAAAAAATTTTTGCGTACCTATTAAGCGCCGTATTCTTATAAAAAAACTCCCGAAGGAAGATTTCTTTCATGATTTGTCGTCGATATCATTCGCAACTTTTTAAAATGCTCTTTTCTTCTTTTTACCAACTGTACAAGAAAATTAGCCTGAAGCTGAAAGGTCCTTTTAATAGCTGAAACGTAATTCGCACACACGACACAGAGATTCTCCTTTTGAATTTTTTGATAGTTTATTAGCATGTAAAAATCTGTTGTTTGAATGTGCTTGTTGCAAAGAACATGAAGCTATGTGATGGATTATTATAGTATTGATAAAAGACAACGTTTCCTTTTTTCCTCTGAATTTTGTTTACCCTTAAAGAAGGTTTTCGTTTGCCTTTTGAGATGTTGCAGTTTCGTTCGATTGTTAAATAAAATAGATTTTTTGTTTTATTTCTGAACACAAGAATAATAAGATAACGAATGTGACCATAAGATTTTGACCTTCTGGTCTTATGGACATATACTTGCTGTCATAGATAGGCAGCCTTCCGGATCGTGGGAGGGGTACACCCATAGATGAACACGGTCAAAAAACTAGGAGGGGGGTGTTTACCCCGGGTAAATGACATTTCAAAATTTAGGAGGGGGTCCTAGGGAGGGTCGGAACCTCCTAGCTTTTTAGGGGGGGTCGACCCGGGGTTGAAGATTTTGAAACCTAGAGAGGGGTTAGAAGGGGTTCCAATTTCCGAAGCAAAATACTTTTAAACCATTAAAGGTTTAATAATAGTTTTTTTTATAAGATAATACTACATTTTATTGAATAAAAAGCGATATTGAGGTTAGTGGCGTGCCCAGGGAGGAGGAGGGCGGGGGGGGAGCGGCCGCCCCCCCCGAAATCCGGCGAAGCCGGATTTTTTCGTAACCCTTACGTTTTTTAAATTTTGGGAGAGAAAAAATTTTTTCTTTAATATTAATACAGAAACTTTCCTGATGCCTTCCAAAAGCATATTAATAGTCAAAAAACCAAAATTTTCCCGCTACGCGGGTAGTTTAAATTGACAATTTATCTTAGTTTTTCGATTTCAAATTGATTATCCCGTTCAGTAGTTAAGGCATACATGTTTAATAAAACTACTATGAACACTATTATCCTTTTATTAACGTTTTTTAAACACATGTTTTAAATGTATATAGGTATAAAAAAATTTTAAATTTGTAATAAGTATCATCTGGAATTAAAATTTCTAGTGTATTTTAGCGTCTTAAATTAAAAATTTTCTCCCCAAGGGGGGCATTCTGCCCCCCGGACCCCCCTGACAAGGGGCTCTGCCCATACATGGGCAAGTTGGTCCGGAGTGGGGGGTTAAGCCCCAAATTAGGGGGGGGGGTTAAAATCCGAGAAACGCAAAATACCCATATCGTTTTTTTTTTCTGGAGTGCATTTTACCCATATAGTTTTTCGATTTAGAAGGAAAAACAGGTAAAAAACGCTAATTTTAGGTCAAAAAGCCCTTTTTATTGCATTTTTGAGCTTTTTATTGCTTAAAACATTCATTTTGACCTCAAAACTTAAGTTTGGTTGGAGGCAGTTCGAAGTCATTTTAAAGACGTTTTTTGCTTTATTTTTCCAAAATTGGGGGGTTAGCTTTTTCTCCCCCCCCCACTTCTGAGTGGGGAGGTGGTTGAACGTGAACCCCCCTCTCTTCTCAGAATTTGGGGGGTAAACCCCCCCAACCCCCCCCCCCCCCCGTGCCCATGTATGGCTCTGCCCCTTGACCCCGCTGGGGGCTCTCGCCCCTCAGACCCCTATATCTGGGGGCTGCCGCCCCCCAGACCCCCTTTCAGGGTTATTATTTACCCCCCCAGACCGCCTCCCAAAATGAAATCCTGGGCACGCCACTGATTGAGGGATAAAAACAGAATAAAAACAAAAATTTTTGTTAAAAATTTACGTTTTTGGAAGAAAATTTATTATAAAAAGAGTACTTAAAATTTTTTCCAGAGGGGAGGGGGCTCAGATTTCAAAATCTAGAGGGGGGTCATGGTAAAAAATTCAAAATTTGGGGAGGGGGACCCTCTGGATTTTTTCTAGGTGGGGGCCCCCAAAAATTTCGAGGCTAGGGAGGGTGGACCCCACCCTACCCCCCTCTACCCCCCTTGTTCATTTATGGGTACACCCCCGAAAATTTCCGGCCGCCGTAGACGGCCGAAAATTATTCCAGGTATACCGTAAAATATTTTCAGGTGCCTATTCCCATACTTGGGGCAAGTTGATCCTGAGTGGAGGGGTGGTTAAACTCAGATTTATTTAGGGGAGGATAGGTTAAAATGCTAAAAACTCATTTTACTCATATAGTTTTCTTGGGGTGCATTTTGGATTTTGCCCATATTGGTTTTCAATTTTTAAGAAAAAAAGGGTAAAAAACGATAATTTTAAATTAAAGATCCTTTTTTATTGCTCAACACAGTCATTTTGACCTCCAAACTTACGTTTGTTTTGAGGAAGTTAGAAATCAATTTAAAGACATATTTTTCACCATTTTTTTCCAAAACCGGAGCGGGGTAGCCCTTTCTCCCACTTACTTCACTTATGAGTAAGGGATTAAACACCCTTCCTAAAATTTAGGAGAGTGGTTAACTCTTTCCTCTTCTTAGCTGTCACTTCGCCCCCCCCCCCCCGGCCGTGTCATGTATGGATATTCCCATACTTATGTCCGAGTTTTGACTAGTCCGAGTTCAGACCTGTGCACGATCTGGAAATGCCCTCCCTGCTTTATTGGAGGAGTTGCCCCCCCCCCCCCCCGTTTTATCCTCCCCCCCCCCGCGTAAAAATGTAAAAGTACCCAAAAATTATGGCGCCATTTTTGACCTTTAATGACGCTATCATAGCGAAATTTTTGCAATTTTTAGCCTACTTCGATGTATTTTAAACCATTTTAGACCTATTTTTACCTTAATTTCGCTTTTTTGTCTCTTTTTTCTCTTTTCCCTTCTTTTCTTTTCTTTTTTTCTTCTCTTTTTTCTCTTTTTTTTCTTGCTTGCCCTCCCCCGTTTTAAAAAAGTTGCCCCTCATAGTTGTTGTTCATAGCCGGGGCATCAGGTTATACCCTCAAGGAACCTGACCACATCCACTGCTCTTTCCCATAGATCATTCGATTTGAACGAGTTGAGGCGGTGGCAATGTCCAGATCTAATTTGTGCCAGGAGGGTTCTTGACTTCCTGGGGAGTTTTTGCTGGCTTATGTTGATTGGTGGTGGTTTTCTTTTTAATAGCGCATTTGGTTGGAGTTGCAAAATGTTTTCTTTGACGAAGTATGAGTGAATGTTTGATTGGATGGTTTTTTCCGTGAGCATGTGGTTGTAGAAACTTAGCTGTTGGTCCAAATTTTGATTGGAGGGTATGTTTCATCTCTTTTCATCTATGATCATTGGCTGTGATTTTGTTAGATAGATGTGTTGGCTGCATGGTTTTTGCTAAAATTGTGTTGAGAGAAGGTTGGTGTGGTTTTCTATTGGTAGGACTTTAGTCTCTTGGTGTAGATGGTCAGTTGGCGCCATTTTGTGGCAGCCGGTTGCTATCCTGAGAGCCGTTTTTTGTGTTGTTTGTAGTTTTTTAAGATAAGATTTTGATAGATTGGGTAACTATATTGGGGCTCCGTAGTTGAGAATTGGGCGTCCTATAGATTTGTAGGAGGTAACTATTGTTTCTTTATGTTGGCCCCAGCTGGTACCAGCCAGGGCTTTGAGAATGTTATTGCGCCTGGATGCTCTGTTGTTTATGTTGGTGGCATGGTTATTGAATGTTAGTTTTGGATTGAAAGTAACACCCAGGATTTTGGGGTTTTTGTTTAGCGGCAAAAGTTTGTTGTTTATGGTCACCTTTGGGTGGTAGTTAAATTCTTGTGATGAGGAGAAAAAGATGGTAACTGTTGACTTTTCTCTGGAAAGTTTGAGGTAGTTTTTATCCAGATATTGATTTAAAATGTTGAGGTAGTTGGTGAGATCGAGTTCCATTTCAGTTATCGTGTTTCTGGTGGAGTAAACTGTTATCGTCAGCATGCATAGGAGACTATTTTGGCATTAACTGGTGGTGGTGCTAGGTCTGAAATATGGAAATTAAAGAGGGTTGGTAAGATTACAAAACCTTGGGGAACTCCTGTTTGAACTATCCTGGCTTTGGAGGTGGAGTCTGAAAATTGTTTTGCTGGTTCTGCCTCTGAGGCATACATGGGCACGGGGGGGGGTAACTCCCCCCCCCCAAAAATGGGGAGGGGGCCTCCCCCCCCCCCTAGAAGGGGGGGGAAAAGAAATCCCCCCCCCTTTTAAAAAAAAAAAAAAAAAAAAAACCCCCACAACAAAAAAAAAAAAAAAAAAGAAAAAAAAAGATCTAAAAACCTCTTCAAAAAAAAAAAAAAACAGAAAAAAAAAACGAAGGTTGTCCCCCCCCCCCCCCCCACGGGCCCCCCCCCCCCCCGGCCCTCTGAGGTAACCACTTAGCCATCTAATAAGTAGGCTGGAAGTGTGCTGTTGCTGTTGGCTATTTTGGTTATTAGAATATTAATGCTGATTGTGTCAAATGCCTTGGTTAGATCCAGGGTGGCTACTATTGTACGTTTGGGTGGAGCTTCTTGGATGAATACGGTGGCTATGCAATGTCAGTTCTGAGTTAATACAGGGCAGTGGTTGTTGAATGTTTGGGTTTAATCCATGCTGATCTGGGTGCTGCTTCAGATGTTGGAGAAGGATCGGTTGAATTATTGCTTCTAACATTTTTATAGTTGGGCAGAGAAGAGAAATTGGTCTATAGGAGGTTGAAATGTTTAGATCCTTTCCTGGTTTTGGCAGTGGTATTATGAGTGAAGTTTTCCAGATGTTTGGTATGCTATTTGTTTTAAATGAAAGATTGAACAGATCAGTTAGGTATTTGATTCCGAGAGGACCGAGGTTTTTGAGGTGAAATATGGTTAGATTGTCAGGGCCAAAAGCTTTTGAGTTGTTGCTGTTTTTATCGCTTTTTCAACCTCTGCGATTGTAATTTCGGCTATATCCTGGTTAAGTTTTTTAATATTTTTCAAAAATTTACGGTTTTCTTTTGGAGTTTTAAAAAGTTTATTGGTGTAATTTGTTTGTTGACTTTGTTGCCCATTTCTAGAGGGTTATTGATTTGAGTTCTATTAAAATTTTTAGCTGAATTTGGTGAAGGCGAGGGTTTATTGTCCAGTGATTTTATTGTTTTCCAGAGTTTTGTTGGGTTGGCTTTGTGGCTGAAGTTTTTCAAAAAAGAGTGCCATTTTGGTGGCATTGGAGCGAATTTGGTTGTGAATATTATTTTTAAGCTCTTGTATCCGGGCGAAGTGTGGGTTGGTTAGACGAAGAGTATCACGCTCTTTGATAAGCTCAATTTCTAGAGTTAGGTTGGGCTGAAAATTTTTGCAACAACCATCAGGTGGGCATGTTGTGCGCGGAAGCTTTGTTCAAGATAGATCTAAACATTTTTTCATGTTTTTTGACCTCTGTTGGTTTGGGGTGTTGGATAATTTTGTTTCAAATTCATTTCTGTAGCTGGTCCAGTTGGCTTTGTTGAGATTTGTAAAAATTTTCCTGGTTATTGGGGCTATTGTCGAAGTCGTTTGTGTATACCAGTCTGTTGAGGTGAGGAGTGAATCTGAAACTAAGGAGATATCAGGTGATGTTGGGTTTCCATTAGATGGAATGCGTGTTGGAGTGTTTTTGATTAGTGATGCCATATTTGAGTTGTTTATGATGTTCGCAATGTAGTCTCCTCTAGCTTCTGTGAGGCTTGAGTGCCAGAGGCCATGGTGTGCGTTAATATCTCCTAGTAGACTGCTATCCTGGTATTTGAAGAGATGGTTGATGTCAGGTTGTTAGTTGGAATTGCAAGAGCTGGATGGAGGAATGTAAATGTTGAAGCTTGAAGGATTGGAGTTGTTGAGAAGAATTTTTAACAAAGTATTTCTGCATGAGGGTCATTTCGTTGTATATCCAAAGTTTTGAAGTTGATAGAGTGATGGACAAAAAAAGAGCAGACTACCTCCATTGGAATCCCGATCTTTCCTAAGTGTTTATAATTTGCGATTTTGGGGTCCTTAGATTTAGTAGATAGTTTTGACTCTTGGATAGCAGCGATATGAATGTTGTTTTTGACAAAAAAGTTTGTGAGCTCTTGTAGTTTGTTAGAAATTCCATTGGCATTAAATTGAAAAATATTTATAGTAGAGTTTTTGGTGGTTGTATACGGTTGAGTAGATGAAGTGCATCTGTCACAGAGAAAATTTCGGTTGTAGTTTTTTAGACTGTTTAGATTTGAGCATTTTAGGTGTAACCAATTTTTATATTTGTTGCACTGGATACTATTTCTGTTAACAATTTTTCCGCAGTGCGCGCACAGAAAAATAGTTTTAGGCAGGCCAGGGTTTGGGATGAATGTCCCCAAAGATCACCATCAGTAACTGCAGCAGCCAGGATGGTTGCCGATTAGCAGGAAAAAATGAATGCAGTCGGGCACAAAGTGGAAACCTTTGTGCTCCGGAAAAAGATTGAACGGTATTGGCCTTCCCTTCCTGAATGAATCCATTCCGGTCCAGGTAGAGTCGCTGCGTAGCAGCTCCGTCGTTGACGCCCCTCCATTTTGGAATTGCCCTCATAGATGTTTTTGGTCGGGTCCGCTAGGGGGGGGGTCCACCCCCGGGTGGAAGGCCAACATTTTTAGGGGGGGGTGTCCAGGGGGGTCCGGACCCCCCTGGCTTTTTAGGGGGGGTCGACCCCGGGTGCGAGATTTCAAATTTAGGGGGGGGGTCAGGGGGGTCCAATTTTTAAGCAAAATTTTTTAAACTCAATAATTTAAGTGTTTTTAGGTCTAATATTGAATTTTATGTATTAAAACAGCCTATTTAGGCCTAAAAAGTGTATTTAAACACTGTTTTTAACTAAAAACCTGTGTTTTTGACAGTAAATAAAAAAATATACTTCCAAATTGGTCGGGAGGGGGGGAGGGGGGTCCAGCCTTCCAGGGGGGGGGGTAGGTCGGACCGCTCTCGAGCTTGGGGGGGGGGGGGGGCCCCCTGGATTTTTTCCAGGGGGGGGGTCCAAAATTTTGGCTCTAGGGGGGGGGGTGCACCCCTCTGTCCCCCCCCAAAAACATCTATGATTGCCCTTCCACCAATAAAAACCCGGGGGCGGTGCACAGGTCTGCCGAGTTTCACACTAGCTCGTGGTTTGACTGGTTTTTGTTTAGATTTCTGATGGTTGAATGAATTCTTTTTATATATAATAAATAATTCTTTTGAATAGAATAACTTCTTTTTTAATTTATTAATTTTGTTGAAATTAAAACACCGTTTATTATAAAATTTTATTTTCAACGGACGTCCATGTGCTCTTCATGGATGTTTTCTATGAACCATGCGCGACCAGCGCTCCTAATGTGCCATATTGAATTTCCTAATGAACGATTATTCATCTGACCTGACGTATACCTTTATTAGACTTCTTTGGACCAAAGGTGGCCAGGGGTGGTTATAACCCCCCAAAAATACCGATTATAGCCGACACCTTTCCCCCCCCCCTAAAATTTTGGGGTACCCCGGACACCCCCCTAAAATTTGGGGGTCCCAGAAAAATTAAAACTAAAAATTAAAACTAAAAACGCTACAAATGGGGTATTTGAGGTATACACCAAAAAAATTTTTGGGACATCCCCCCCCCCAAATTTCGGCGTCGGGTATACTCCCGCCCCCGAAATCCGGGAGGCGGACCACCTATGGTTGTGGTGATAGGTAAGGATTGAACCCCAACTCACCCAACCCACTCACCCAACTTTAATAATTTCCTCGTTTTAGGTTTTTTGACCAGTGCCCATTCCATAGCTCCCCAGTACAGTGGAATAGTGGTATCTATTAATCGAATGATAGGTCTGATTGGATCAATTCTGGGACCATATATAGTGGGCGCATTAACTCTTCATGTAAAAACAATCTTTATTTTTTATGTTTTTTACAACGCATGTTCATTATAAAATTGTTCAACCGCAGTTGTATTTCTGGTTAGGGTCCGGCACAAAAGAGTCCCGGCACAAAAGAGTACTGAAAAAAATCGCAGCTGGCACAAAAGAGTCCTGGCACAAAAGAGTCCCGGCACAAAAGAGTCCTGGAGAAAATACGTTTATGCGCCCAAGCGCAGCGAGCGCTGAGGTCGGCACAAAAGAATCCTGGCATAAAATCAATCTTTCCCAGGTGACAAGCAAATACGTACATTTAAAATAGAAACAACAACAGGTAAAAAATATTAGCGAACGCTAAAAAAAATTATGGGAAATTTATGATACTGGCGAAAGTCGTATCTTGGTTCCTAACCATCACTCTAACTGGATGACCTTTTCCTGAGTATATCTGCCTTTTTAAATAAACTACCTTCTACCTGCTTTTAGAAAAATTAAAGCTGCTCACAAAGAAGTTTTATCTGACTTGAAAGTGGTTTTTTCTGCCTCCTACAAACATTTGAGGTTGTTTTTTAGGGTAGCTTTACTTGTAGAATGTTTAGAATAGAATGTTTATTCAGTTATAATGGTTTACAAATACTAAACACTGATATAAACTGAAGTCATAAAAAAGAATCACAAAAAAACACAATTGATGTTAAATTAAATTAATATGTGTATTATAAATTTAATAGGGAATTGATTGTGACGGAGTCTAGTTTTTTTCGAAATATGGGTAATGTTTTACTAAGAACAATTGATTTATCTAATTTGTTCCAAAATTTAATTACTCTATTACAAAAATAATATTTACGTATATCTAAATGACATTTTGGGACTTTTAATTTGAGGCCATTACTTCTGGTGGAATTTTCATTAAGTTCAAAAAACTCTGAATGGGGAACGTCAACTAATTTATTGAGTATTTTATATTGTCATAATTAAATCATTTCTTATTCTACGACATTTCAGGCTTTCTAAACCAAGCTTGGTCAAACGATTTTCATAGCTAGTGTTTTTCATACTGCAACGAGAAAATAATTTGCGTGTAAAGCATCTTTGAACTCGTTCAATTGTGATTATATCTTTTTGAAGCATACATGGGCAAGTTGGTCCGGAGTGGGGGGGGGGTTAAACTCCAAATTAGGGGGGGGTTAAAATCCGAGAAACGCACAATACCCATATCGTTTTTTTTGGACTGCGTTTTACTCCATATCGTTTTTCCATTTGTACGAAAAATAGGTTAAAAAAAGACTAATTTTAGGTCAAAAAGCCCTTTTTTATTGCATTTTTGAGCTTTTTATTGCTTAACACAATCATTTTGACCTCAAAACTTAGTTTGGAGGCAATTGGAAGTCATTTCTAAATACATTTTTTTTCTTCATTTTTCCGAATTGGGGGGGGGTCGTTTTTCTCCCCCACTTTCTGAGTGGGGGGTTAAACCCCACTTCTCAGAATTTGGGGGGTTAACCCCCCCAACCCCCCCCCCGTGCTCATGTATGTTTTGAAGCCATGGTGACCACACTGTTGTCTCGTATTCTACAAGAGGACGCACATAGGTAGTGAACGCTTTAACAAGTATGATGGGATTTTTTGTTCTAAACGCTCTAAACAAAACTGCACAACGGCCTAATGCTTTTTTTGCTATATTGTGACAGTGTGTGCTTGGTTTTAAGTTTTTATTGATATAGATACCAAGCATGCCTCCGATGAAGTTTTACAACTTGTTATTTTTCTCCAGCCCGCTGATGAAAAGATTGAACACCGTAATTATTGGAATAAACATTTGTTTTCCCAAAACAAATAGCAACTTAAAAAAAAAAATTAGCAAAAATTTTTCTAAAAATTTACCGTTCGTTGGTACTATGACACAAAGAGTCACAATCAGTATAAAATCACTCTGACTCGTTTTGTTTAGATTATTTTTGTGTTAAGATATAAAAAGAGTCACAGTTACGAGCATAGATGTTTTTGGTCGGGTCCGTTAGAGGGGTCCACCCCCGAGTGGACGGCCACAATTTTTTAGGGGGGGGGTTCAGGGGGGTCCGGACTCCCCTGGTTTTTTAGAGGGGTCGATCCCGAGTTCGTGATTTCAAACTTAGGGGGGGTCAGGGGGGTCCAATTTTTTAACTCAATAATTTAAGGGTTTTTAGGTCTAATATTGAATTTTATGCACTAAAACCGCATTATATAAGCCTAAAAAAGTGTATGTAAACACTGTTTTTAACTAAAAAACCGTGTTTTTGACAGTAAATAAAAAAATTTACTTCCAAATTGGTCGGGAGGGGGGGGGGGTAGGAGGGGAGTCAGCCTCGCTGGGGGGGGGGTCAGGCCGGACCGTTCTCGGCGTTTTTTGGGGGCAGGGGGGTCCCCCTGCGATTTTTTCTAGGGGGGGTCCAAAGTTTGGCTCTAGGGAGGTGGACCCCTCTGTCCCCCCCCATAAACATCTATGGTACGAGTATTGTGCAACGTTTTTGACTGACACATTGTGTCAGAGTAACGACGTGTTGAAATTCGTAATAAACTGGAAGGCAGC
>JASAMX010026999.1:0-16300 GCA_030248175.1 Microlaimidae sp. YZB2_3
CGTATTGCTCTATACCTAATGTCAAACAGTTCCAAGTTCCTTAAATCATCGTGAAGACCGCTGGTGGCAGTCGGGCAGCGTGGACATCATTGCCAAAATATGGCAGAAATTCTACCCGCAGCTTGGAACTTCACAGCCACCCTCAATTTGTGCGTTTGAAATCCGTGGAGATCAATCTTCTAGTACAAACGTCAAGGCAGGCATATATGGGCGTATCGAGTTGGTTGAGGGGTTTTATATTCTAACAAAAAGAATATATTTTATTTTTACGAGTAGATAAAGAAAATTTGTAACAATCTTTAAAAAGCATCAAAATAAAACAGGGTTTATAATTTAATTTTAGGGTTTTTTTGTGATTTGCCTTCAAAATCAAATAAAACATATTGTGACACTAAAACGCACAGGGAAAAATACAAATATTGAACACAATAACAATAACCATTTTTCTTTCTAAACCGCTAAAAATTTCACCACTTTAGCCTTGTGCGTGATACTTTGGAGCCCATTTAAAACCGAAATTCCTCCGCAAATTTAAGAGGCAAGCTCCTTTGCCCCTTAACTGAGCGATTAACGTTTAAATTTCAAGATGTTTTAAAAATTATTTTACTTCCGTTTTTAAGACTTTTTTAAGTGTTTTGAAATAAAAAATATTGAATTTTTAAAAGTTTTTGATAAAATTTATGGCATTTAACTTCCAAATTATTAATGAAAAAATAAGTACAAAAATATGACATAACTAGAGAAAGTTCACAGAAGCCAGGATTGGGAGGTTTCGGGGTTTAGAGCCGAGGGTTTAGAGCCGCCATTTTCGAAGAGCTTTAGAAAGATTTTTTGAAGTCTAAGCAAAACCTAAGCCTAAGCAAACCTAAGCCTGAGCCTAAGCAAAAGACTGAGCGCTAGCCCTTGTCTTGTCTCTAAAGTTCCGTTACACTTTGCCTGTTTCGTCATAGTATGCATTGCATTGCACTAAGGTTATCCTGCCAAGCGGTCCGACTGGGCTTCAACCTCCTTCTGCAACGCAAACTGAGTGTGATCGAATCTACTAAGTTCCAACTTCAAAATCGTCGCCGCGATCGACGGTGCCTTCACCACTCGGTACAACCGAAAAATATATAACGAAAGAGAAATAAAAATGAAATACACTTGGAACAATCGCTTGGAAAAAAAAGTATCATTTAAACATGGTACTTCAAAAGTAAAACCATTGAAAAATCACTTTTTTTCAAGAAATTTGTTCTCGTTTTTCCTGTATTAGGGTAAGGACTTAAATTCGCTCACTCGCTGTCAATTTTGTGCATGCGTAAAGCTATGAAAATGAACTGCCAAAAAACTGGCTAGATAGTACGTCATGTCATCTATCCAGCCATAGGGCATTTCATTTTATAACTTTACACATGGCAAACATAACAACCGGTGGCCGAAATTAAGACTGTCCAAATTAAGTTTAGATGCGGTTACACGAGATAAGACGCCAAAAAGCTAGGGGGGTGTTTACTCCGGATAAACATAGACTACAAGGGGGGTAGGGCGGGAATTCTACTCCTCAGCCCTAGAAAAAAATCCAGGGCCCCCCTTTCTCCCAAATTTTCTGAATTTTTTACCCTGACTCCTCTTAAATTTAAATCCTAACTCTTTCAAGAAAATTTAAAGCTGTTTTTTTTATACTATATTTTCTTCCAAAAACGTGAATTTTTAACACAAATTTTATTTTTACACCCTTTTTATAACTAAATATCGCTTTTTATTCAATAAAATTTAGTATTATCTTATTAAAAAAACTATTATTAAACATTTAATGCTTTAAAAAGTATTTTTTTGTGTACTTTTTTAATTTTTTTTGGGGGGCGCAAGGCCTTTCAGTACGGGGGGTATTTCCCGCACGCTGCACAGGTCCGGATATAAATATGTGCAGATTTTCGTACAACGCGCTAGCTTCCCACCGACAAAGTTCTCCCGGCCACCCAGTTCGAGCCGATCGGGGCCCGAAAATCCGCTTCGACGAGCCCCGGTTTAAGGCCGGAATTAGGCTGCCGCGGCTGGCTATCCGCCATCGCCGGGCGCGGAAAATTCCTCACTGCCTGTTCAACACGGAGAAAAACAGGCAAACACTAAATTCCACCGACTCCGACTCCGCCTCAAATTTCTGCAAATTATGTATTGATGTGCAGGTTAAGCTCAACAGGTTAAGGCTTAGTAAGTCGCATAAGATGAAAAATTTCGGTAGATTAAATATTTTTGGAAAAATTTTTTGAAAAGTAAGTAATTTAAGAATTGTTCAAGTGTTGTGATAGATAATCGTTTTGTGGCGCCGAACCTTGCCACAGCGTAACTTTAGTTCCTTTTTTCGATACCGCGGAAACTTTATTGGGGAAATATCCGATAAACAGACCGACTACATAAGTGGACATCTTGGGCGACGGGATGTCGAATTGGTAAATCACCGTCCGACTGTCCACGATCGTCCGTCTGGTTTTCGGCAAACACTAAATTCCACCGACTCCAAATCCGTCCAAATCTACCGTAATCTACCGTAATTTTTAGTATTATGCGAGTTTTATTCTAAGCCTAAGCCTAAGCTTAACCTGCACATCAATATATAATTTGCAGAAATTTGAGGCGGAGTCGGAGTCGGTGGAATTTAGTGTTTGCCTGGTTTTCTCCGTGTTGAACAGGGCGGTGAGATTCCGCGCCCGGCGATGGCGGATCACCAGCCGCGGCAGGCTGAATTCGGCCTTAAACCGGGGCTCGTCGAAGCAGGGGAACATTTTTCGGGCCCCGATCGGCTCGAACTGGGTGGCCAGGAGGATTTTGTCGGTGAAGTTGGCGTTGTACCGAAAATATGCACATGTATATGCAGACCTGTGCACGGTCTGGAAATGCCCCCCCCCCCCGTTTTATTGGAGGATTTGCCCCCCCCCCGTTTTATTGCGCCCCCCCCAAAAAAAATAAAAAAGTACACAAAAAAATACTTTTAAACCATTAAATGTTTAATAATAGTTTTTTTAATAAGATAATACTAAATTTTATTGAATAAAAAGCTATATTTAGTTATAAAAAGGGTGTAAAAATATGAATTTGTGTTAAAAATTCACGTTTTTGGAAGAAAATATAGTATAAAAAAGCACTTAAAATTTTCTTGAAAGGGTAGGGGGGGGTCAGATTTTAAATTCTATAGGGGGGTCTGGGGTAAAAAATTTGAAAATTTGGGGGAGGGGGGGCCCTGGATTTTTGTCTAGGGCTAAGGGGGTGGACCCCACCCTACCCCCCCTTGTTCATCTATGTTTATCCGAGGTAAACACCCCCTAGCTTTTTGACCGTGTTTATCTATGTAGCACAGGTCTTGACTTAAATTTGGACAGTCTTAATTTCGGCCACCGGTTGTTATATTTGCCATGTGTAAAGTTATAAAATGAAGTGCCTATGGCTGGATAGATGACATGACGTCCTATCTAGCCATTGGCAGTTCATTTCATAGCTTTACGCATGGCAAAAATAACAGCGAGTGGCCGAATTTAAGTCAATTACCCTAATACAGGAAAAACGAGAACAAATTTATTGAAAAAAAGTGATTTTTAAATGGTACTTTTGAAGTACCATGTTTAAATGATACTTTTTTTTTCCAAGCGATTTGTTCCAAGTATCTCATTTTTATTTCTCTTTCGTTATATATTTTCGGTTGTACCAAGTGGTGAAGGCACCGTCGATCGGGGTGCTTGTCGAACACTTGGGGCAATAGAAGCGATCCGTCTCCAGACGATTTTGAAGTTGGAACTCGTAGAGAATTCGAATTCGCACTCGGTCGTTGCGTTGCAGAAGGAGGTTGAAGCCCAGTCGGACCGCTTGTTTTTCAGGCAGGGAGTCGACTTTGGGGATAACCTTAGTGCAATGCAATGCATATATGGGTGAACGAAACAGGTCCTCCAAATGGTAACGGGACTTTAGAGCCGGAGCGAGGGGTTAGGCGCTCAGTCTTTTGCTTAGGCTTAGGTTCAGGCTTAGGTTTTGCTTAGGCTTAGGTTTTGCTTAGGCTTAGACTTAGAAAAAATCTTTCTAAAGCTCTTTAGAAACTCTAAAGTCCCGGCTCTAAAGTCCCTCGGCTCTAAAGTCCCCAAACCCTCCAAATTTAGTGGCGTTCTCGTTCTGTGGAGCTCTCTAGTTATGTCATATTTTTGTACTTATTTTTTTCATTAATAATTTGAAAGTAATGCCATAAATTTTATCAGAAACTTTTTAAAAATTCAATATTTTTTATTTCAAAACACTTTAAAAAAGTCTTAAAAACGGAAGTAAAATAATTTTTAAAACATATTTGAAGTTAAACATTAAATCGCTCATTTAAGGGGCAAAGGAGCTTTGCCTCTTAAATTTGCGGAGGAATTTCAGTTTTAAATGGGCTCCAAAGTATCACGCACAAGGCTAAAGTGGTGAAATTTTTAGCGGTTTAGAAGAAATCATGCTTATTATGTTCAATCTGTATTTTCCCTGTGCGTTTAGTGTCACAATATGTTTTATTTGATTTTGAAGGCAAATCACAAAAAAACCCTAAAATTAGATTATAAACCCTGTTTTATTTTGATGCTTTTTAAAGATTGTTACAAACTTTCTTTATCTACTCATAAAAATAAGATATACTTATCTTTTTTGTTAGAATATAAAACCCCTCAACCAACTCGATACGCCCATATATGCCTACCTTGACGTTTGTCTTTAGAAGATTGATCTCCACGGATTTCAAACGCACAAATTGAGGGTGGCTATGAAGTTCCAAGCTGCGGGTAGAATTTCTAATTTTGGCAATGATGTCCACGCTGCCCGACTGCCACCAGCGGTCTTCACGATGATTTAAGGAACTTGGAACAGGGAGAGCTAGTTTTTCGTCGTCACATCACGGCAAATTGAGTCAAAAAACGCGTAGAAAATATATGCAACGGTGGCTCATTTTAGATTTCAACAGCACCTTGTTAACTATAAAATAAGTCACAACAGTCACGTGTATTTTTTAACGAATGTGGCTTATTTTGCTGAAGGGACGACGTTTCAATAAAAATGTAATATGAATTTTAAATAGTCAAACTAAAAACCAAATTCTGAACCTAAACACTTTGTACCCGGAACCCCTACCTACATAGCTTTAAATTTTATCTCAACCAAAAATGTAATAATTTCATAAATTCAGGGGTTGTTTTGTTGATTTTAGGGTACAAAATTTTCTATACCTAATGTCAAACAGTTCCAAGTTTCTTATATACCTTCGCGGATTTGAAGTCCTAGGCGATAACTGAGCGGAACCACGGTGCATGGAAGCTTGTAGCTCTTGTCGAATGTCGCGTTAGATACGCTTTGACCTCTGCTTAGACCGTTAAAACAGTTGATACACAATAAAATTAAAACCAATCGGTGCATTCTTGCCAGTTTTACTACTTTTTTTAGTTGAATTTTTGTTAATATAACAGGTTCTGATAAGTGACTGAAATCTGCAAAGATTAATTTATTAATTAAAATTCAAACGTTATAATTTGGTCACCAGTCATAAGAAGTCAAATAAAATAATACATTATAATTTTAATGGACTATCTAATTTTAAATTTATGTTGGCGTTTCTTTATACACATCTCATACATCCTAATTTTTGTCTTGTCACTATTCAATTATATATTTTTGTTGATGTTTGTTTATCAACATTTCATACATTCTAATTTTTGTCCGCCACTTACAATTTTTATTCAACCCACGATTTGGTTTGTTAAAATAAGGAAATGTAAAGGGGTTAAACAACTAATGGCTTTTCAGAAAAAAGTTTTTTTTCTCTCAGAAATTTCCAAAATTATTGTAATTCCTTGTTTAGCTTTAAAAAAGACAGTTTTTTTCAAAAAGCAAAAAAGTTTACTTAATGTGCTTATTTCAGCGTTTTGACAATATTGGTTTTTTAACAACACTCAGCTTAAAAGCTTAGTTTTAAAACAAATCAGTTCAAAAAATTTTTAAAAATGAAATTGTATAAATGGGTTAAGTGATGTTTTAAGAAGTTTACCAAAATTTATATATAATGGGACATTAATCAAAAGTGTTTTAAAGTTGTGCTCAATCTTCCGGCAAAAAGCTTCTCAAAGAACAGATGTGATAGCTAACATTCCTTTGATGGATTAATTTTAGGATGATAAATTTTGCAACTAAACTTACCGCATTTTGACAATAATGGTGCCGCGCACATACGATCGTTCCCTACCTTGAGTGTTAAAAGAAAAGGCGCAAAAACGTTATAGATCGGCTTACTGACTGGTGCCGCAAAATACTTTCAATTTAAAAAAAAAATTAGTTTTTTCATCCGCTGAAAAAACAAGATTGGTGTTTGAACATGACATTTTAAAAAATTGGCTAAAAAACATAGCGCTCAGCTCACCGAAAATCGAAAGTGAACAAAAATAACAAAAAGCTACAAATTATGAAAAAAACTTTAATGGACTGGGTAACCAATGATTAGATATTATATTTCTTTATAAACTTATTTTATTTAGACTAGGGTAGTGCATTTAATTTTGGCACTTTTCCCAATTGGGCATTTTTGATTTTGGACTATATTTTTGGTAATCCTGGACGGAATACGACGTTTGATAGCTCAAATGAGAGCTAATTATATGTAGATGACTATCGTGAGCTTTTTATTTGTTATGTTATGATATTTTCATGTGAAATTATGTGATTTATAAAAAAAAAATTGTTACTCGTTTTTAGAACATGGGCATTTCATGATTACGCAATAAATTGGTTTAAAAATTAAACTGTCCTGGTAAAATTTAGTCTATTTTTCGAATTTTTAATCCCCGTGGTTCTACGTTGCGTCTGTGGTGAGCAATCGTTATAAAATAAAATAGTGTAATTTCGGCACTCATATGCTGTAGGTAAAAACGGATTGAATTAAGTCGTCGGATGTTAAATTGTATTTGTAAATAGTTAAAAGACAACGTTGAAATGTGTAGGAGTCATAGCACTGCACTTAAACTCGATTAAGAGGGTCCTTTTAAAAAGTGCCGAAATTAAATGCAGTTTTTTCCCAAATTTTGCTCATTTTGATACCATTTGGCATTTTAGCTGTAACTTTAATGATAGGCTTTTAAATTTTTGAAAATAATGATTTTTTTACTGAGAAACAATCGATTGTTTGTAAAGTGCCGAAATTAAATGCACATATTTAATTTCTGCAATTTTCCATTTTTTTAAAAACTGATTTAATTAAGTAAAAAAAAATATTCTCGTACAGTGAAACTTTTGTGACGCAACGCAATATCGTGAAAGCTTCAAAATGAGCTATCAAACATGAAAATCGGGCCATATAGTAAAAAGTTACATCGGAAAAACAAAAAAGTGCCGAAATTAAATGCACTACCCTATAATAGATTTTTTAAAATAAGTTTTTTTTTGTTTTTTAGCTTGGAAGGTACAGATGTTTTGATTGCTATGTTCATAGTGACAGCCATGTCTTTCGTACCAGCCTCTTTTGTACTTTTTCTGGTGGCAGAACGACAAATGAGAGCCAAGCATCAACAGAGTTTAGCAGGTATAATGAAAAGACAGTACAAAAGGTTCTCTCTGCAATGTTACGAAATAAGAGGCAGAACTCGACGTTACTAAGGCAAAATGAACCACAATTAGTATAATGTATATGACTGTAACCAGACCTGTGCACGGTATGAAAATGCCCCCCCCCCCGTTTTATTGGAGGATTTGCCCCCCCCCCCCCTGTTTTATTGCCCCTCCCCCCCGCTAAAAAATGAAAAAGTACCCTAAAATTATGACGCTATTTTTGACCTATGATGACGCCATCATCGCGAATTTTTTGCAGTTTTTAGCCTATTTCAATGTATTTTAAGCCATTTTAGACCTATTTTTACCTTATTTTGGCTTTTTTTGTCCCTTTTTTCCCTTTTACCTTCTTTTTTTTCTTCTTTTTTTTTCTCTTTTTTTTCTTTCCCCCCTGCTTGCCCCCTCCCACAGTTTATTGCCTCCCCCCCGTTTCAAAAAAGTTGCCCCCCCCCGTGCCTACCCATTTTGGAATTCCCCCCCGTTATAACCCCGGGGGGCAGTGCACAGGTTTGCTGTAACTCATTTTACATTGTAATCGTGGCTCCATTAAGTACGGAATGAGTCAAAGGCACGTGTATTTTATAATGAATGTGGCTCGTTTTACTGTAGTAACGACGAACTATTTGTTGAATATATATACTAGTTAGTGATGTTCCTACCCTCCCGCTCCTATATCACGCTTCGGAGCTCCGACCATTTAAGACAAAAGAAGCTCCGGAGCTCAGCCCCTAAAATGAGCGTAGTTAAACTTATTTAAACTTAAAATAGTACGTTTTAAATTATTTTGTTGACATTTTTAGGGCTTTTTTATCGTTTTTTAAGATTTTAAAAAAAATTAGTTTACAAAAATATTTTAACTAAGTAATCCATAGCGTCGTTTTTTGATTATAAAAAAAACAAGTACAAAAAAGTAATGCGGAGCTTCGGGGGTTGCTCCAGAGCTTTGAAAAGCAAAGCTCCGCTGTGTATCTCCAGAGGTCGAAGCTCCGGCGCATATCTTTAATCTATATTCTGTGTTAATGTTGGTATACCCAAAGCCGAAGAAATAGAATGGGCTGGACTGGCCGTTCCACTCTTACCACCCCTAAAAATCGACCGAAATTCGATTTTTAGGACACTCACATTTTTGAATTATAGCAAGAAAAATTCTTTTAAAAATATTTTTAAGAAACACTAATGATGCGTTCCGAAAGCATATTAATAGTCAAAACAAAGAAACTTTACTTTCAAATAAAAATATTGAATTGATTATTATTTTATTTTCTTTTAGTTTATTGTATTAAAATAGATAATGCCGTTCATTGTAGTAAATACTATAAAATCGATCAAATTTCCAGTAACGTAGTAAATTAAATTATACTTTAAATTTCAGCATGCTTTGATGCATAAATTTCTTCCATAATTGCTAATGCTTTAATGCAAATTACTTACATACAAAAAGCCTTTATCTCATTAATTTTTGTGTTTTTCCCATAATTAAAAATTTTAAATTATTTTAATAATAGGATGTTTTAATAATAGGTTGGATGGGAATAAAGTTATTTGATATATAAATTAAAAAAAAATGTTTACGGGGAGCATTAATCCCCGATCCTTTAAGCTGCTTTGCCATTTGACCTTGCATTTGCAAGTTCATTTTTTTAAAAATTAACATCATTAACCAATTAAAAATCAATTAACCGTTTTGGTATTCAAGTTGTTAAAGCAACAATTAAAATTCCATTCTAGTTTTACAGACTTATTGCGTTTATCGAGTGACTGATATATTGTATTTTTAGCAACTGATTAATTAACTTAATGATTGTATTAATTTGCATCGTTCGACATTATAAAATTTTAACCTTAATTGTTCTTTTTTTATTTTTAGCATCATAATCGTGTTTATGTTTTTATTTAGGACTAAACCCTCTCGTTTACTGGGTATCGAATTTCACATGGGACATCGTAAATTACTCCGTCCCCGCGTTTGTCTGCTGTATGATTTTGCGGATTTTCAACATCCCAGCCTATGTGGCCGACTGGAATTTTCTGGCTGTCATTTCACTTTTTCTACTATACGGGTACGTCGATCTTGAGAAAAACAAAGTGTGAAAAATCACGCTCACGCAGACTTGTGCTATATTACAGGGTTTAACGAACAGAGGCATAGGGGGGCAGTGGGAGGTTATACCCCCCAAAAAAATCCCGATTATAGCCGACACCCCCCCCCCCATAAAATTTGGGGCGTTCCCAGTACTAAAAACGCTAAAAATGGGATATTTGAGGTATACCACAAAAAAATTTTGGGGACACCCCACAAATTTCGGGGGTATGGGTATACCCCATACATGGGCACGGGGGGGTTGACCCCCTGAATTCTGAGAAGGGTGTTTAACCCCCCCACTCAGAAGGGGGGGGGAGAATAGGTTAACCCTCCCCAATTTTGGCAAAATGAAGAAAAAACCCCCCCAATTTTGGAAAAATGAAGAAAAAAGTCTTTAAAATGACTTTTAACTGCCTCCAAACTTAAGTTTTAAGGTCAAAATGGATGTTATAAACAATAAAAGCTCAAGTATGCAATAAAATAGGGCTTTTTGATCTAAAACTAGCGTTTTTACATATTTTTTCTTTAAACGTGAAAAACGATATAGGTAAAATGCACTTCAAAAAAAAATGATATAGGTATTTTATTTTGCGTTTCTCGGATTTTAACTCCCCCCCCTAATTTGGGGTTCCCCCCCACTCCGGACCAACTTGCCATGTATGGTATACCTCCCCCCAAATCCGTGGGCTGCCCACCTATGGACAGGGAGGATTTTTCCATTGGGACGAACAAATTTTTCCAAACGAAAATGGAGAAGAACAAGACAAAAAAGGGAAAAAAAATAAAGAAAAGACGAAGAATTTTGTAAATAAAATATATAGCAAAAATTGTCAAAAACTCTAAAAATGCTATTTTTTAAATTTTTTTGAACTGAGGGGTGAGGGGAAGCCAAAAACAGTATTAATGACACTGAGACGGTTTTGTTTTTACCATTGTACTTCGTAAGTCGCACTTACTAATAGAGTGCTCATTGTGCTAATGTTCATTTCGTGACTCTCAATCTGCACGAAGCACTCTATTCTTCAGTTTAACTTACTCGTACAATTTAGATTTTACTTCATATTAAAATACTAGTAAAATCCATCATTGTAGGTGGTCGATGACTCCGATGATGTACCCGGCCTGTTTCTACTTCCGGGAGAGCAGCACGGCGTACATCAGCATGATCGTGGCCAATCTCTTCGTGGGGATCACGTGCATCATGACGTCATTCCTCCTCCAGCTATTCGGCAGCGTTTCCGCCCACTTCAACACCGTCCACCAAATACTAAAGCTAATATTCATGATATTCCCGGTATGACTTTTTTTTTACATTATTTTATCGCGTTTCTTTTATTTACGCTGTTTTTTACAACTCCCGTTGTGTTAATGTTTCAAAAACAATGGCTTATAAATGCACGTACAATTCAAAGAGCCGATAGGTGATGGTGCTGCAACCTTCTCCTCCAGCTCTTTGGTAAAATCTCTGCCGTTTTCAACACCGTTCACCATATTCTTAAGCTCATATTCATGATATTCCCGGTATGGTTTTGCGGTATTCTATGTTTTCGTTAATTGACCATAGTGTAAACAACTGTCGTTGTGTTAATCTTTCACAAGCATGACGCATTATAAAATTGTAAAGTAGAGTCAGCGGGTGATAGTGCAACCTTCTTACTCCTCCAGCTGTTCGGAAACGTCTGCGCCCACTTTCCACTGTCCAACAGGTAGGGTAACTGACTTAATTTCGGCCACCTTTTTTATTTTTTTGAATAAGTTTTTTCTGGCTTTTTTAGTCAAGCCAAAATTTGGCCTAAAAATCAAACAATAGCTATATTTGTTATTCCAGTGCAAAATTTGAATATTTCTGTTACACTTAAAAATCAGTGAAGGTTTAAACTTTTTTTTTAAAGTGGCCAAAATTAAGGCGCGTGCCATTTATTTCGGCCACCTACAAAAAACTGGCCATAACTATTGCTTAAACGAACAATAAAAATTTCTAAAGGTTGCAAATTTACCCTTAGGTATTGTTCTCGGTACATATAACTTAATTTTTCCCGTTTGCGAACTTTAATAGTTATTAGCAAGACTTTAAATAATTATGTTAAAACCTTAAAAAAACAAGTTTTAATAATTTGTATTTTTTGTTCAATTTTTATTTTTGGCTTAAAAACGTCAAAACAAAGTCAAACGAGCAAAAAAAATTCTTTATAAATACGGTAGTACAATGATATTTAAAAACAGCCAAAAACGGCAGGTTCTTTCACCTAAATTTTCAGGTGGCCGAAATTAAAGGAATCTTAAAATGCGCAGTTAGTTAAACGCATTGCAAAATGATTTTGA
Source organism: Microlaimidae sp. YZB2_3 (assembly GCA_030248175.1). Taxonomy (NCBI): domain Eukaryota; kingdom Metazoa; phylum Nematoda; class Chromadorea; order Desmodorida; family Microlaimidae; species Microlaimidae sp. YZB2_3. The sequence continues at coordinate 11,987 of JASAMX010026999.1, forward strand.
AGAAAATATCAAAACATCAAAATTAAAAACTTTGTGCCCTAAATAGAAGATATTTTAAGGTTATATATTGCTTCGTTCTAAATTTGATGCAGTTTAAACACAAAGCAAAAATTAGGAAAATCACAAAAATTCACTTTTTGTATGAAAATGTTGATAATGTAGAATAACAAAAATAAAAAACTTTTGCAAAAACACTTTATTCAACATTAATCCAGTTTCTTTTGTGCTAGTTCTTTTGTGTTTTAAAAATAAGCCAATTTTCTAACACCCTAAATTGGTGGCCGAAATTAAGTCAGTTACCCTACTAAAGCGCATATATTCCCAATATTACTTTAACGTTATTTTATCGCCTTTCGTTTCATTGTTACTTTGCGTTTATTTACAATCGTTTAAAAACTCCCGTTTTGTTAATGTTTCACAAGCAGGAGACGTTATAAATGCGAGTGGTTGGTTGGTTGGTAGTGCAACCTTTATTTCTCGATTGGTAGTGCAACCTTTATTTCTCCAACTGTGTGGCAACGTCTCCGCCCACTTTAATACCGATACTAAACCGATTCTGAACACTATTACTGAACAATAGTGAGTATAAGGTTAAGACATGAATACCGTACCAAAGAATTTAGTTATTGGAAAAAAAAAACAAAACAAAACAAATCAAAACAAAATCAAAACAAAAACTCATCAAAACAGGAGTCCCACAAGGATCTGTCTATCACCCACATTATTCAACATCTACAACGCAGACATACCAACACCACCACCAAACGTACACATCATAACATATGCAGACGACATCACAATATATGCATCACACCCAAACCACCACATAGCTCAACAACAAATACAACCATACCTACACGCAATACAAGCATGGACAGACAACAACCAACTAACATTAAATGCAAGCAAAACAACATCCACACTATTCACACCAGACCCTGCAGAGTACAACACACAATTATCACTACAAATAAACAACACAACACTCATTACAACCAAAAACCCAAAAATCTTGGGGCTCACATTCGACCCCAAGCTTACATTCAACACACACATCGCAAACACACACAGCAAAGCACGCAAAACACTCAAAATCATAAACGCACTCACAGCAACAACGTGGGGTAAACCAAAAGAAACACTCATACACACATACAAGGCAATCACTCGACCAATAATCGAGTATGCCAGCACAGTCTGGGGCCCCACTACATCACACACACAAATCAGCAAACTACAAACAATACAAAACACAGCTCTCAGGGTCGCAACAGGGCACACCACAGACACAAACACACACATCATACACACAGAGGCTAAAGTCCTCCCAATAGCAACACACATCCAACTCCACGCAAAACAAGCAAAATTGGCGGCCATGTACACAAACAACCCACTTAATTATTTAACACAACAACCTGCACCCAGCAGGCTCAAAAAGCAAACAATATTTCACAACAACAACTACACAACAAACATACCTACAGACATACACAACAAAACTTACAAAGCACTAAAACAACAAATCCACACAAACACAGTTACAAACCACATAAATAACACTCCAATAAACCCAATACTTCAAACAAAAGCACCAGCAATAAGCAACGAGGAAGAAAATCTTCCTCGCGGGGTAACACTCCAATAAACCCAATACTTCAAACAAAAGCACCAGCAATAAGCAACGAGGAAGAAAATCTTCCTCGCGGGGTCAGGAGAACCCTCGCCCAACTCAGGGCAGGGAAATCTCCTTTCCTCTACTCCTACCTACACAAAATCAATCCAACACAACACACATCACCAAACTGCCCGCTATGCAAAACACAAACACACACAACACAACACTTTTTTACATGCACACACATCAACACGACACTGGGACCAGAGGACCTTTGGGCGAACCTCTCCTTTCCTCTACTCCTACCTACACAAAATCAATCCAACACAACACACATCACCAAACTGCCCGCTATGCAAAACACAAACACACACAACACAACACTTTTTTACATGCACACACATCAACACGACACTGGGACCAGAGGACCTTTGGGCGAACCCCGTAGCGGTTGCTGAGCTCCTCCGGGAGTGGGAAGAGGGGGTGAGCAAGGCGAGAGGCGTGCCGGACGGACCACACCAGGGTTGATGGAAACCCTGGAAACTGGCAAACTCTACTTAGTTATTGGAAAAACTCAAAAATTTACTCTTGTTATTTTTTTATCATAATAAAACTTAATTTTTGCATTTTAGAGCTTTTGTCTGGGGCGTGGATTGATGGATATCGCTTTTAATCACTATTTTAATGAATTTTTTGCCGGAACCGGTCAATATGATAAAATAAGGTAAACAAAATTAAGCTATTTTTAAAATAACTTTTTGTAATAAATCTATAAATGCTGGTGCTGGAGTATGTTTCGCATGTATCTCCCATGTTTTTGTTGACCCAAAGTACAAAGTGTTCGTAAACCCCTTCGTCGTCACTACTGCAAAATGAGTCACAGTTTTATAAAATAGACCGACATGGTAATTACTCACTCTGTAGTTAGTAAGGTGCTTTTATAAATATAAAAGAAGTCACAGTATTTTATACGCATTGTGGCTCATCCTGCTGTAGTAACGACGGTAAATTATAACACACATGCACGGTAACGTGGTGACGCCAGTTAAATTATTTTGTGTACAAGTGACCACGCCAAATGTGGTCACTTGTATCTTTTTGTAACTTTTTATTCACTTTCGTTTTTTTTGGTCAACGTAGGGATAGATCGATGGGATAGCATAGACAAATAACAGAAGCACATCAGACTTTAGGTCTTTTAAGTTATAGGTTATTACATTATAGTATCTGTAAAGGCCAAATTTTTCATTTAAAAAGTCTGTCTAAATAGCATTTTAGGTCATCACATAATAATTGTAAAATAACTAGTCATCTATTTTTAAATACGTTTCAAGTAATTAGAACAAACAACGATTAGTAAATAAATAATCTGATTTATTATCTAAAGAATATAGCTTTTCAACTTTTTCTAGAAATCCGTTTCATTGGGATATAATCAACAGAAATCTAGTGGCAATGGGTATATTGGGTGTCGTTTCCCTATTTGTTACTTTGTGTCTGGAATACCGGTATATCCGAAAGTAAGTATTATGTTTGATTTTGTTGTAAAAGCGGTTTTTTGTGTATTTGTTTCTTCGAGCGCTCATTTTAAATGAAGACATTAATAATCAATTGTACCAAAATTTAAATATTAAAATAAGTAACAGTAGTACCTAGCGATAGATTGTCCGCGAGGAAAAAGTAGTTTAAAAATGAAAACAAATGCGAAGGATAAAACTTTTATTCTGTTAAAAACCATACTCTAATTGAAACGTTTCAACAATACCGTTTGTCATTATCAATCAGCTAAAATATAGAAATATGTGAATAAAATTTTTAAATACACAAAAAATGCAATGAAACACTAAATTACATAAATAAAGGTTAAAATGGATTGGGTTTTAGTCAATTTTCTGGTAAAATTCTTTAGATCAAACAATATTAAGAATTTAGTGTGAAAATAATTTTGAAATTTACTAGACTATACAAAGAATAAGCATTCTTCATGAAAAAACGTTAAATCAACATTAAACAAATTATGAAGGTGATATTGTAATATGGTTTAGATTATTTATAAGGTTTATTAAGATAATTTGGATTTAATTTGATCTCAATTGATTTGAATTTGATCACAATGTTGATGTTTAGATTGCGTCGGTTAAACATGGAGGAGGAGGAGAAGGATGTGGAAGTCCTGCTCAGCTCAGTCCAGGGGGACATCGATGTCCATCGGGAGCGTCAGCGGATTGTTAGCGGACGGGCGGACAGCGACGTTCTAAAACTCGTCAACCTCACCAAAGTAAGTAGGCTCAAAGACTTCTTATTATTAGTGTTTTTATAGACGTAGTTGTTTTCAATATTTTTTTGAGAGGAAGTAAGTAAAATTTTCAACGTCAGGGGACACTTTTCCTTGATTTCCCATGTGCATTGTATCCGTTTTGTCCATATGATTCTATGTAACAAAAAGAAATTAAATCATAAAATTTAGTACAGGACATAATTGAGCCTTGGCAAAAAAATATAACTAAACGTCATGTGTCATATACTAATGCGTCGTGCTTAAAGTTTTGAATGTCAATCATACATCGCATATGTTTAGGTATACAAGACCAAAAAAATGGGAGCTAGTCTAGCCGTGGACCATCTATGCTTGGGAGTGCCTAAAGGAGAATGTTTCGGTCTGCTTGGAGTTAATGGAGCAGGAAAAACGACAACAT
>JASAMX010027000.1:0-20800 GCA_030248175.1 Microlaimidae sp. YZB2_3
TTTATTTTTTAGATAAAACTGATATAACTGATATAACTCATATAACTGCAAACGCTGGCAAAATAGTACACAAGCGTAAACATTCCTGGAAACAAAAATTTTGTTGTTTTTTTTGGTTTTGTGTAAAATTGTTTGTAATAAGTAAATAATATTATTATAATAAAGATTTAAACAAAGTTTTCGATTTTCTTTGTAAATTATTATTTTTTAAATGCTTATTAGTAATGTTCCTACCTTCCAATATAAAGCTCCGGAACTCCGGCCATATAAAGCGAAGAAATTTTCGGAGCTCCGATGCTCCGCCCCTTAAATAAGCAACTTGAGGCTTTAGCTTGAAATGCATTTTAAATTACTCTATTTCTGTTTGTAAGAATATTTTTACTGATTAAAATAAGTTTTGGAAAAAAATTAATTTGGAAAAAATAATATATTGCACCACTCTTTAATCATTCATGTAATTAGTACACAAAAAGATCTGGAGGTCCGGCGTTCCAGATCTCCGGAATAATTGCAATTTTTAACGCACAGTCAGCCAACGTATCATTTCGACTTATTCTGTCGTATATTTTTATTAATAAAATGATCTGAGTGCTTATTTTTCGAGTGAGAGAACCTGTTTTATTAAGTTTGCAAAAAAAACAGTATTTAATTAGTATTTTATAAATGTTTTAGTATTCGAATACTACAAAATATTTGATACCTTTTAAAAAAATGAACACAATACCAATAAAATGACCTTTTCAAAATAGTATCGATACTTTTAAATAAAAACTTACCCCTAAAAATCTAGTATTTAAATACTAAATAAATATATTTTTAACCCCTACCCAATATATAAATTAAAGAAATACCTTGTGGATTTTTGTAACCTTTTTAAAAACCATTGGTTTTGATAAAATCAACTGAATTTCAAAAAAAAAAATTTTCAGAAAATACTTTAAAAAATATTTTACTTTAAACTATTAAAATTTATAAAAATATTTTTGTAAAATCAAGAAAAAGCACAGTTTAAGCAAGAAACAAAAGAAAAATATCTTTAATTTGGCTTGCGACCAGTACAAAGTTGTTGCATGCAGCAACTCGCCTTATCCGCTATCCGCTATCTGCTATCTGCTATCCGCTATCTGCAATTTGTCCCGGTGTGAACACACTATCCGCTATCTGCGGTTATTTTACTCTGGTGTGAACGGTTATCCGCTATCTGCTATCTGAGGTAATTCCGGTGTGAACACACTATCCGCTATCTGCTATCTGCGGTTTTTTACTCTTGTTTCAAAGGTTTACCGCTATCCGCGTTAATTCCGGTGTGAACACACTATCCGCTATCTGCTATTTGCTATCTGCTATCTGCTATCCGTCGGTGTGAACTGGCCTTAACTGCATCAGTTATTATTAAATTATTTTTAGCTTCGTCCGTGCATTTCTTTTCTTCATTTGTTTTTTTTATCTTTACTTTTTTTAAACATAGGTTTAGGGAAAATCGTTGCTTTTGCGAACTGTTCGCTTTCTATAGTTTTCTGAGACGAGTTTGTTTTAGATTAACATCCATAATAATGATTTTCCTACACTCTAATATCATGCTCCAGAGCTTCGGTTATTTAAAGCGGTGGAAGTTGTGGAACTTCATCCTCTAAACGAACGATTAAAGCTTATTTAAGCTTGAAATATAATTTAAGTTACTTTATCTACGTTTAAAGATTATTTTGATGGTGTAGATAAGTTTTGAAAAAAAAAATTAAAAAATGTTTGGCAGAATAATTTGTTGGTCTGACTTCTTAATTATTGAAGAAATTCCACGCTGAAATTTTGAGGACTCTAAAATGGTGACTACACTTAATGATTTGCGGCTATATTTTTTGCTTTGTGGGAATGAAAGTGGGAGAAGCTAAAATATGAAGATCTTTACGTTCATTGAAGATCAATATTTTCCCAAGCACTCATGGGCTGAAAGTAATTCTATGGAGAATCAAGACAGTTAATTCAATGTACACAAGGGTCCTGAGAAGATTTAAAAGTAATTTGAATAGAACTTTGATTAACGGAAAAAAACAAGATCATAATGCACGAAAATTACAATTAAACATAAAACAATTATTCTAAACAAACAGTTGGTTGTAAAAATTTTCTTCTTCCTCATTTTTTCCGGTCTTATGCAAATTATTTTAAATTCTTCTCGAGACGTTTGTCTACATTGAATGAACCGTCGTGATTCTCCATAGTGTCATGATGCTGTAAAAATCTTAAAAAATATTTTATTTAAAATCTTAAAAAAATCACTGAACTTCCATTCAAATGCGAGGGTTTCGACCATTGCACTGGCGGTTGCTCCGGACCTCTTAAAAACGGAGCTCCGCTTCGGAGCTCCGGAAACATCATTCTGTATTGATCTTGAAAAACCATGGAAACCTTACTTTTTAGCGGACGGAATGGCCTATAGACTTCAGGATAATACCAAATACAAGGGAAAAGCCATTAAGAGCAGTTTTCAAGAAACCGTGGCGGATTGCGTGAAATTCTGCATGGAAACCCCGGAATGCAAATATTTTCGCTTCGAAAAGCGTCCACACAGGTCGGAGTTATAAGCGGGCCGGGTCAAGATTTTTAATACTAAAAGATCAATTTTTTTGTACAGAATAACAAAGTATTAAAAAATTTGATAATGCGGACTGCGAGCCAGGCCATGCCGGGCCGGGTCAAAAAGTCCTTCAGGCCGGGCCGGGTTAAAAGTTCTTCAGACCCGGCCCGGTTGGCCGGGTCAGGCCGGGCCGTGCCTGTCGGGTCAAAAAGTCTTTTAGGCCCGGCCGTGCCGGGTCAAAAAGTCTTTTAGGCCGGTCTGTGCCGGGCCGGGTCAAAAAATTTTTCATACCGGACTGGCTTAAAAAGTCCTTTAGGCCGGGCCGGGTCAAAAGTTCTTCAGACCCGGCCCGGCTTGGCCGGGTCAGGCCGGGCCGTGCCTGGTCGGGTCCAAAAGTCCTTTAGGCCGGGCCGTGCCGGGTCAAAAAGTCTATTAGGTCGGGCTGTGCCGGGCCGGGTCAAAAAATTTTTCATACCGGACTGGCTTAAAAAGTCCTTTAGGCCGGGCCGGGTCAAAAGTTCTTCAGACCCGGCCCGGCTTGGCCGGGTCAGGCGGGGCCGTGCCTGGTCGGGTCAAAAAGTCCTTTAGGCCGGGCCGGGTCAAAAGTTCTTCAGACCCGGCCCGGCTGGGCCGGGTCAGGCCGTGCCGTGCCTTACCGGGTCAAAAAGTCCTTTAGGCCGGGCCGTGCCGGGTCAAAAAGTCTATTAGGCCCGGCCGTGCCGGGCCGGGTCAAAAAATTTTTCAGGCCGAGCCTGGCCGAGCTGTCAAAATTTCAGCCCGCTTACAACTTTGGGACAGGTGCAGAACGATCAGCGCGAGCGAATTTAATGGCGCAGAAGCGGACGTAAATTTTATTTCAGCCGTTCTGCTGTAAACTACATGGCGTTCTTACCACGTCATAATAAGTAGGAGTCGTCATGAGATACTCGTTACTGTGACTCTTTTTGTTTTTTTTTAACATACAAATCATTTATACGTTATGAGTCACAGTCGCGTTGGTTTTATACCGATGGTGACTGACTATTTTGTAACGACGATATAGTATTATTAAGGCTGGTTCATTCTTATGACAAAAAGTCCTTTGGACAATGTCCAAAGAACAAAAGTCCTTTGGACTTTGTCCAAAGGACAAATACAGCGTAAGAACGTCCTTTGGACAAAGTCCAAAGGACAAAATCTAAAGAACAACGTGTTCATACTTTTTGTCCTTTGGACTTTTCCCTTTGGATTTTGTCCTTTGGACTTTGTCCAAAGGACAAATTGTAAGTAGCGTTCATACTTCGTCCAAAGGAAAAAGTCCAAAGGATGTTTTGCCTTTTCTAAAATTGTCCTTTGGACTATGTCCAAAGGACGTTTCGTCGTAAGTATGAACCAGCCTTTACCGTCCTTACGACAACAGAATGGGTCGGAATCGTTATGAAATACTTGTTACTCAATGACTCTTTTTGTTTTTTTAACATTCAAATTATGTAATTGTTACGAGTCGTGGTGGTTTGATTTTGTAACGACGATGTATTAGGCGAGAGCCTTCGCCTTAGCCGAAAGATGTCTGCATAAGGAAAGCATTAGATCACATAGCACTCATCCGTTTATTAAAATTTACAAGTACCCACCCACCACCAGCAACCATCGACCAAAGTCACATGAGGAATAATTATTTCTATACGATGTGGTTTAATTTGCATGGCAATAGTTGGCGCAGCTGATTCAATGTTCCGTATAATGTTCAGTTCACTTAAAGTACGTTCAAGGGCCTATTTCATAAAGACGTTTGTAAATTTTCATTTTACAAATCTCCGCCTATTTTTTGTAAATTACATGATAGAGGATATACGACAAGGCGAATATTGATCGGTCAGCGGAGATGAAATGATGTGGCTGCGACCAATCAGCGCAGAGCAGTGCGCGGAGATGCCCCCCTGGATTACAAGTCGAAAAACCTTTATCCTGTATTTTACAAAAAATAGGCGGAGATTTGTAAAATGAGAATTTACAAAGGTTTTTATGAAATAGGCCCCAGTAGTTTTTGAGGGGTTTTCCAACAAAAACTTAAGGTGATTCTAGTTGCAAACGCACTTACCACGCCTGAATATCTCTTATGTGACTTTGAACGATTGTAGAAGTTTTCTTGCGTTTGCCGTACTTTCTATAGAGTAAGGTGGTTATAGAAAAAGTTTAAGATGAAACTTTTGAATTGTATAAAAACAAGTTAAATTTTTCTTATTAAAAAGACATTTTCGTACGATTTAAATTCCCATATTTTCTAAAACAGACTACTAGTTGAAAATAAAATTAATCTATTAAAAATTTGACCCTTTTCAAATTTTATCCCAATCGCCCAATCGAATATGTAATTTATTCCATGTGATATAAAAATTGGATTTGCGAAAATGGATTAAACCTTTTTGTTGGGGTAGGCCCAGCGTAAAAAGACAGCCGCCTTCCTTAAGCACGACGAACTTGCAAACACTCCTATAAAAATGAAGAATCACGACGGTTAATTCAATGTACAAAAAGGTCTCAAAAGATTTTTTTAACGAAGAAAAAAGTTGATTATAATACACGAAAATTACATAAACATAAAACATTTTTCCTAAAAAAACCACTGGTTGTGAATACTTTTTTCGTCCTCATTTTGTTCGGTCTTATACAAATTATTTTCAATTCTTCTCAAGACCTTTGTGTACATTGAATTGATTCTCCATAAAAAAATGTTAGATTTTCAAACATAATATTATTCATTATACAAAACCCAATAAATTAATGCAAAAAAAGATTAATAATCGAAATTAGGTACTGGCTTCAAAATTGTTATTCTTGTGTCAAAAAACAAACGGTTAAAGTAGAAATAACATTTGTTTTATTCGAATTGGGGACACTTCCCTCCCGCCACTTCGCTCCCGGCCTACTTCGCTCCTGGCAAATTTTGTGAATGAATTTTTTGCGAAGCTCAGAAAGATGGAAACCCTGGACCTACCTAGCATTACAAAATTTAGGGTCCGCGGTCCCGCCGCGAAATCATAATTTGTTGTGAAACTAATCATTTTTACCTAATTTTTTCGGAAACCGGAGATTAAATAACAATATTAAAGCAATTTCAAGTATTTTTGTTATCTTCTGACCATTATTTAAAGCTAATTTAAGCGTAACTAAGGTTTCTCATATGTAAATTTATTTCGGTTAACCAGAAAAAAAAACATTTTGTGATGCATTAATTTAATACAAAAAAGCACGTTAAAATTTCTCAAATAGATTCTATTATTTGTAGTATTTCTAGTTTTAAAAATAATACAAAAGAATGCATTTAATTTGAGAGGAATTTTGTTTCATAGTGGGACCGCCGACCCAATTTTTGTTATGCTAGGTAGGTCCCTACATTTTCCTAAGCCTAAGCGAAACCTAAAAATCAAACAAATCTTTTTTGTGATAAATTTATAAAATTGGCCGAAATAAGCCAAGAGCGAGGTTGGTTCCAGCAAAAAATAATAAATTTGCAAAAATTTTTTGGGAGCGAAATGGGTCAGGAGCGAAGTGGCGGGAGCGAAATGGGCCGTTCCCGTTTTATTCACATTTCTAAGGGCTTTCTCCGGTCTTGATGAAAACGGTTATCACGAAATTCGTTCTTTATGGCAGTATTATAATATTTTGCCGGTAATTTTTAAACTCGCCAAAAATGGAGTTTACTGATTTGTAGACTTGTTATTTACAATAGTTAGTTACATAACGGATATGTACGTGTTCTGTAACAGACTACTTATATACATATTTTACGCATTGCATATACTTGCTGCAAGTAATCACTTGGAATTGAGACAAACACAGAAACGAACTTTCATACAGAAATAAAGATAAACTGCATACATATACTTGAATTAACTGATGTACATACAAAATAATGTTTTAAATAGTATTTTGCATTTTTAGCATAAATATATTAATTCCTTAATATAATTTATAATGTTTTTTCAATAAAAACATTTAAAAAATATATTGTTGCGTCTTCATGTAAAAAGTGCATTTTTACATTTGTCATTTTTGCACGCCAAGGCCTCACATTTATTTTTTAATTAGAACCCTTGATTTTATATAAAATTCATATGTTAGTGAAATTAAGTTTTTCGCAGTTTTTTATGGGCTTTGTCTTGGCGTTTTATGGTCTTAAATTAAAAATTTTCTCCCTGGGAAGTATTTATTTCCTCGCAAATCGTCCTAAAAAAACCCATTTTCGCGGTCCTGGCCCCTTAACCTTGGGCTCTATCCACCCGTAGCCCCCATTTCTACAGTCAATCACTTTTGTGCTCACGCCATTCGATTCTCCTGTAATCCATGTTATACGTAAGCATAATTTTGAAAACTGGCCAAGCTCACAAATGCCCAATATCAATTGGTACTCACATATATTTAATAGTGTGTAAGTACTCACGCTCAAGCTCACAATTAATTTAATTGTGAGTACTAAGTAATGCTCAGCTCACAATTAAAATCTGGTGCTCAATCCATCTCTAATCAGAACATTATATTTTAACGTTAAAACTTATGGAAATTCTAACATTGAAAAGCACTAGCGGGTTTTAATTCCGCGTAAGACACGCTCTTACTGTATATGTGAGTTAAATAATCACAAAGAAATAATAAACGCTTATATTATTTGGTTAAAAAAACCCAAAACGTTCACAGAAAATACAAAAGGCGCATTTATTTATTTTCTGTAAAACACTGTTTTGGACAACTTCAAACTGTTTTTTAAAGTTTTTTTTGAACAGAAACGTTCGTTTAAAAGTTCAGAAAAAATCTAAATGTCGCATTTAGTTTGTGCAAAGCAATTTTTTTTTGAGATTTTGTCCTTTCGAAACCGGACAAAGTACAATATGAAAAAACCAAAACACAGGCCTCAGGCTCAGACCATTAAATACATAATAACCAAAAAATGATGATATCCTTAGTGACGGAATGTCGCGAAAATGTATAAATAGTTTCGTCAAATATTTTTATTTCAGTCCTTATCCGATCGAATGTCGGCTATAGTAAAATATTTTTTCCTTCACTTTCTTCGCATCTCCAGACGGCACTGTCCGAGTAGGGATACGGACTCCGAAGTATTCGGGAATCTCCTAGGATCCTGGAAAATTCTGGAATTTCCTAGAATCGCAGAAAATCCGGGAAAACCGGGCCATTCCCGGGGTTCGCATTCCTTTCGATCCACTTCTTCCAGCGATTCCCGTCGAAAATCCAAAATATCGTACTCCGGATGGACTGACATTGTTTTATTATATAATTAATTACTTATGAATATTATAATTAGGAATTAAACTATATTTAATCGTTGAATTTATTTTTTATAATTACAATATAAAACTGTTAAATCGTACTCGAAGCACCTATCGGGAACAAGGAAAATTCGTTCAATGATACGGAAGCGGCCCTGAAGCTTTTTATACTCTGGAGGCGGACAAAGGGCGTGTCGACACCGCCACTTCAGAACGAGTCTCAATCGCTATGAAATACACGTGAATGTGACGTCATTTCGAGCCAATGAACGCCGACTGTGGTGACGTGTAGTTGAACAACTTTCCATGGCAGAATGAGTCGCAATAAATACAAATTACACGAGACTGTGTCTTATTGTATTAAGTATATATTTTCCGTTAAATATAAAAAAGTGGCAAACATGTATTTTATACTGAATGTGACTTATTATGGTGTGAATTGGCGGAAAGAAAGATCAGTTTTATCCTCACCCGCGTGCCAGAAGAAGTCGAAAGAAAAATAGACACGTACGCGACTTTACTGTGCGCTGTTTCATAAATGTTAGGAACATTTAATTCTTTGTAAATATTTACAAAGAAATGAAATCCTATGCTAAAGCATAGTGATAAATGCAAGATATATTTATATATTTATGCAAATTTTCGGTTTTTTATAAGTTTTTCCAAAAGTCTATTGCATTTTCATTTCTTTGTAGCTTTCTACAAAAAAGAAATGGACTTCAACAAAAAAATAGCATGTTGGGAACTTTTATGAAACAGCGCCCTGGAGTCACAAAGAAGTTGGTTTATAGGATATGTACGTTTAGAGACTCGATAGGTTTTGGAGAAATATGCAAGTTCACGTATGAATTTCACTTCAATTGTGACCCAAGTCGGTTGTACTAAAATCACAATAGCGGGTCGTTCTTACTTTTGCAAAACAAGTCACAATTCGTTTAAAATTTACGCCACTGCGACTTACTTTAGATTTTGCTTAGAACTGCGTAACTATAAAATGAGTCACAGCCATGTGCATTTTATAATCACTCTGACTTATTTTGCTGTAGTAAAAACGAGATAGCCTCACGACTAAAACCCAACAGTAGTTGCTGCGGCAAAAGAAGCCACTGTCATTATAAAATACACGTGATTTTGACTCATTCTGTACTTAATGGGGTCTTGATTTAAATTTAAAATGAGTCACAGGCACACATATTTTTTACGAACTCTGGCTCATTTTGCCGTAGTAACGACGACCAGTAGTTGCTACGGCATAAAAAGAACCAAAAAGCAATGCAATGTAAAATATGCCTTTTTTAAATTTAAAAAGCACAGACAGTAAAAATTTAACGATTTTCTTTACTTATCATCAGCAGGCGACGTTGATTTTTTTTTATAATATGAGTTATTTTCCCGTTCCAAAGCAACGTATTTCTGACGCTTTTTGTTCAGCCAGCGGTGCGTCTTTGACATTTAAATCCTATAATCCTATTACTGCCCCTATCCAATTTCCTTTGACCCATTTTTGTGGAATTATGGTGACGTGGCGATTCCCACGCATTTTAGTGTCCGATCCGATCCCGCTTTGTTGCTAATTCAATATAACATATGGCCATTATTTAATTCGCCAGTGGGTATTATTATGACAGAACGAGGCAAAACAGCTTGTAGGAGAATTTGCCAACGTTTAGTTTTCTCAAATGAACCCGGCAAATACGTCCGAAATACCCGACAAGAAACTTGCTTAGAAAGCTTGAACTTTGACATGGCACTTGGAACCGAAAATTAGGAATAGGCCAGAAGTTCGTTTTTACAGTTACATGTTCCTAAAATTATTTAAGGTTAAAAAATTTCTCTTCTTACGGATCCAAAAATAACCGTGCACAAATTTCCGTTATAAAAATCATAAAAATTTCCTTTATAAAAAAATCCGTAGCCATACACGTGGATTTTAGCCCCATCTGACAACAACGACAATTTTGATTTCAAATTCAAACTTTATTAAAGCTTCGTACGTAGTTAAAACGCTCATCATGTAAATTATATCCGGCAGCCAACACGATTATTAACAGTAATTATAGGGTTATGTGCATTTCTGTAATAATTGGCGTGGTGAATGACGAATATACTTACATGTTAAAAGATGAGCGGTTTAACTACGATGTGTTTATTGCTGGAGGGCTGTGATGACCGCCTAATCATGATTTTTTAAATTTTTTTTTACAGTTTTTAAAATTACGAATTTAATGATTTTCGTTATCAGAAGTTTAGGCCTTCATATCGTTGCAAGAATATTCGGCTTATTTTGACTGTGAATGATTTTGTTATATCTATGGTGTTTCGATAGAAAAAAAAACTAAAGTAATAAAACTTTTTTTTTTCTATTTAGAAGGTAAATTTATGTGGAAATAACCTGTAAAAATAAGGTAGAATTGCCGGTTTCCGTATAAAGAAAGTGTTTTAAAATAAAATACTTGGTAAACTTAACAAAAATTATGATAAAATAAGGGAAAAATAATGTTATTTTATGTGTTTTACCACCGCGGCAAAGAAAACAATTGGTTTAAAAACAAAGTTTTACGAGCTATCCTTCTGTCATATATCTCAAGACTGAGTCATATTTTGATTATTATTCACCAGCACAGCTTGATAAAGCAATAAAATCAAATAAACTCATGTAAGTGTGAAATTAATAGCTGAAAAAAAAGGAAATTGTTGAGTGTAACGTCTCAAGCATTGTCAATCTTATAAACAAAAGTTTATTTAATTTTTTTTTTATTAAGGTGGCTTTTATTTTAATACAATAAGCTCTTTTAACCTCAACAGATTAAAACGTTAAAAATATAATTTGCTAAGTCAGAGCTACTTTACGTTTCGATTTATACACGTCATTTTTTTCTCTGGAAAATAATTAGATTGAGTAATTTTTTTTGTGTCCTAGCAATTAACTTTTAAAAGAGCTATGCTTGATGACATCATGTTTGTTTTGATGTTTTGACAGATTCTTTAAGCTTAGTCAGTTTTAAGCCTACTGATGTGCACGGAGTAACAATTCAAATATAACAAATTCTGGCAGACTTTCAAATAAAATATTACTCAATCTTTTGGAATTCTAAAATCAAAATAATATTTTTGTAAAAAATGATTTAATTTTAAAAAAAAATTATCTTGGTAAGGCCAGGGTGACAAGGTATAAAGCTTTGTAAAAAAAACTCAAAATTTAAGTTCAAATTGTGCAAAGGTTTTTGATTTCTTAAAGGCAACCAAAAATTGGATTTGCGGTTTAATCAAAAGTATCCAAAAGTATTACTGTGTGCACATAGTGATGGTGCCTGGAGCAGTTAGAATCGTCCTATTTTTACTCTAACTTTACGAATCAATAAAGAGTAACGCAATAAAACTATTTTTTTCAAATTTTTGGGACTTAAAAATAGTTTTAAAAAATGCGGATAAAATTACGTACATTTATTTGAAGGTTAAGCTTGAAATTACTCGTTTAAAGGGACAGCCTCCCGAGCTTCCTCCAATTTGAATAATCGGAGTTATGAAGCATAATATTGGATAGAGGTTAGGAACATAACTAATACATCAAGGATTGTTTGTTTGCGTAGGTTTTGTGGTAAAAGACGTATGACAATCTATTTTGAGGTAAAGTGTTATACATATTTTGTATAAATTCTTGATTTGAAATTTTCAACGATTTCTAATAAAAAACCACGAGTGGTTCTAATTATAGGCTAGCAAAAAATTAATATCTTAACGTAGTATTTGTTTCAAAACTTCGTTAAATCATTAATTATTATGTTGATTTTTATTTTTGATTTTTATTTTTGATTTTTATTTTTGATTCTTATTTTTATCAAATCTGTGCCGGAAGTTCAATTTGTTTATTTTATAATAATATGCAAGCATTTGAAAGAAATTCGGCATTTTATCTTTATTATTAAAGTTTGCCAATTATAAATAATGCACCTTTTTAAAATCAGGTAGATCCAACAATAAATATCAAATATAAAGCACCGACCATGAAAAAATAAACAAAATGATTTATGCACTGTAGAGGGCTTTTAAAATTTCTATTTTTTTGGAATTTTTTGCGATTTCTATATTTTCCAAAGTAACAACGCGTCCTCACAATCCGCGTCTTTAAACTCTTTTCTTCCATTTGTATTAAATCTATGTACACACTATTCACATATTAAACATGATCGTGTATTAAATCCGTGTATTCGTATAAACATTGACAGTGTATTAAATCTATGTATTCTCATGAACGTGACCGTGTATTAAAAAATCCATGCAGTCACATGAACATGACCGAGCATTGACATAAACTTGACTGTGTATTAAATCCATTGCATGTATTCACATGAACATGATCGAGTATTGAAATAAACATGACAGTGTTAAATCCATACCATGTATTCACATGAACATGACCGTGCTGGAGTAGTGGTGGTTGCAGTCCAGACGGAGGAGGAGCAGCTCCGGGGCGCCCCCGTCCCCTCTCGCCCAATCATAGCCAAGAGATTGAAAATCAGGGCGCTTTGCCGTTCGAACGTCACCGTCAACTCCTGGACGTCCGCTTCCGGCCCTCTCATTTTGTCCGGATTTCTTGTAAAACTGTCCGGATTTTCCGGATAGTTATCCGAATTTTCGGGAAAATTCTCTATATTTTCTTGAAAACTGTCCGGTTTATCCGCGAAAACGTCTGAATTTTCTGGACATGAACATGATCAAGTATTGAAATAAACGTGACAGTGTTAAATCCATTCCATGTATTCACATAAACATGACCGTGCTGGAGTAGTGGCGGTTGCAGTCCAGACGGAGGAGGAGCAGCTCCGGGGAGCAAGCCGCCCCCGTCCCCTCTCGCCCGATCATGGCCAGAAGGTTAAAAATCAGGGCGCTTTGCCGTTCGAAAGTCACGGTCAACTCCTGGATGTCCGCTTCCGGCCCTTTCATTTTGTCCGGAATTCTCGTAAAACTGTCCGGATTTTCCGGATAGTTATCCGAATTTTCGGGAAAATTCTCTATATTTTCTTGAAAACTGTCCGGTTTACCCGCGAAAACGGCTGAATTTTCCGGACATGAACATGATCGAGTATTGAAATAAACGTGACAGTGTTAAATCCATTCCATGTATTCACATGAACATGACCGTGCTGGAGTAGTGGTGGTTGCAGTCCAGACGGAGGAGGAGCAGCTCCGGGGAGCAAGCCGCCCCCGTCCCCTCTCGCCCGATCATGGCCAGGAGGTTAAAAATCAGGGCGCTTTGCCGTTCGAAAGTCACCGTCAACTCCTGGATGTCCGCTTCCGGCCCTCTCATTTTGTCCGGATTTCTTGTAAAACTGTCCGGATTTTCCGGATAGTTATCTGAATTTTCGGGAAAATTCTCTATATTTTCTTGAAAACTGTCCGGTTTATCCGCGAAAACGTCTGAATTTTCCGGAATTCCGGCCGCAGCCCACCGGGCCAGACGGCAAAAGCGCAGGCAGGTTAGCAGGAGTTGGCGAAAAGTTTGCGTCAGCTGTTTTTGAACGCCCAGACGAACATGGACGCCCACAGTATGAACAAAGTCCCGGATTTCCGCCAGAGCCGTCTCGAAGTCGACGTCTGCTTTTTCAAGGTTTTTCCGCAGCTTCAAGTAGCACGAGTCCAGCACATCCGCCTAAATACCGTTTTTATAGTTATCCAACTAGACAACATTTTTATAGCGCCCCAAAACTATTAAATTTTGCTAATGAATAAATCTAAAGAAATCCATTAGATACCCCTAACAAAGACTGTATTTTCAAGCTTGTTCGTTTTTTTGTTGATCTTTTATGGCAGAAGAGCGCAGCTTATTCCAATAGTCTTTTTCGTTTTTAAGCTTAAAAAGGCATTGGGTTTAGTCTAAAGCTCAAATTTTATGATATCCACACATTTTTACGTAACTAAAAATAATTGCTCTAAATTTGTAGTTATAAGCATTGAATTTTTGAAATTAAGTCTCCCAACCTGAATATAATACTGGAAGCAGTCCAGGAAATTTCCCATTCGCAAGCGCAGTTGAAGCAATCTCTGCCGTGTGTCCAAACTACGCGAGGATAGCAGCCGCGAATGTTTCAACAGCAGGAGGGAGCGGTTTAAAGCAATTTGCACCCGTTTTACGTTGAGCAAAAATCTGAAAAATAATTTTTTTTTAGGAGATTATAAAAAATCAAAATAGCACTGCGGCAGAGTTTTCTTGCACACAAGGACTCATATAATATTAATTTTTTACCGTGCACAATCAGTGCTGGACTTACAGCTCAGCGACTTTCTCTGTGATCATCATTAGATTTCCTTCGTGGAAGTGCAAGAGTGCACGGAAGATTGCCTTATTTACTGCCGAAAATCTAAGCCCACGTTAAAAATACCAACGCACGCGATATCCAAACTGATAATTTTCCAAGAAAATTTAGATAAAAAATTTAGTTTACGTACAACCGCAACCAATATTTCGACGCTTAATCAAAATGACGGAGGGTAGCCGCTGCTCTAGTTTTGAGGTTGATTTAAAAAAAAACTGGTCTAAAAAATAATTTTTTGAATTAAAATTAAAAGTTTACTTAAAAATGGGAATATATCCATTTGAGAATTAAACATGAAAAAATTTTAGAATTTTTTTCTAAATGGCGGCGATAATTTTAAAAGTATGGGGGCCTAATCTACCATTGCCTTTTAGAAAAAAAAACAAAACAAAAAAGAATGCACACTGGATTTTAAGCCCGAATTCTTACCGAAATATCTCATTCATCGCGCTTCTGATATCTGCAGTGATAAGGAGACCCAGCGGCCACGGCGGGTTGTATTCCAGTTGTATCAAATCCCAAGTTTCAATTATATTTCCCGCTTCTTCGTTCTCTTCCACGTCGATAATAACCTGTAATGAAAAACAAAACATTAAAATTAAGTTCAATTAAGAACTAAGAAGTAAGATCAATTAAGTTAATTAACGGAAAAAACCAAAACATTAAACCAATAAATGATTATAGTTTTTTTTTGAGTAGATTATGTTTTTGACAGGGTCTTTCACTGTTCAGTTTCGAGGAGTGGTAAGAGGCGAACGGTTCTGTTTGAGACTGATTCTTAGACCCGAGTAATGAGATTTATAGTTGATTATTAATTACGATTTATCAATTTATCTATTAAGACGTAATTTTGATTCTACTACGCTAGGAAAATCAAGCTTCAGCGCTGCGGTCATTTTAAGCGAAGTTTTCATTAAATTAAATTCAAAAAGTATTCTAAAAAATAAATTAATATTCCTTTTTAAAATTGGTTTCAAAGCGAAATATAATTTATGTTATTTAGCCGTATTTTAAAACTATTTTAACGCTTTTTTAATTTTTAGTTTACAAATTTTTTTAAAATTAATATAATAATGTTGTATTGTTCTTTAATATTTTGGAAGATTAGTAGAAAAATAAAGTGGTGCTTCCGGCTTCTGAGAGTTCTTTGGAGCTCCGGAACTCTGAGGAATATTTCAAGTTAGTTTTACCTCTTCCACAGCTGAGCAATCGTCGAGGTACAGGGCTTGAGCGGATCTTTGGAACCAGGCGTTTAACTCCGATTTCGTGGTTTTTCCAGGAGTTTTGGACAAGAGCGGCCCTGCCTTGTCGATAAATGAAAGAAACAACTCTCCTCTGCCCAACAAATACAGATCCTATAACAGGAAGATTTTGTTTAAATTTTTTAAGTTCACACCGAAATTCATTCGTGAATGTCTAAAAAACCTTCGAGGACTCACTCGCTGGCAGGAAATTTCCGGCCTGATGATTATTAATTTTCATAATTTTAAACTGGACTCGGTGTGTTCGTCGTTATTACGGCAAAATGAGCCACAATTCGTATGAAATATATGCGACTGTGACTCATTTTAGATTTCTAACATTACCCTATTAACTACGGAATGAGTCATAGTCACGTGTATTTTATAACGAATGTGGCTCGTTTTGTTGTAGTACTGACGTTTTTTTCGCTGGCGCCCAACCTTTAAATTTTAGGCGCCGTAGAAATATAAGCGCCAATAAAAGAAAAAATTTTTCAGGTCGACAATTAAATCTATAACAACGATTTTTTTCAGTATTTATTCGTATACTTTTTGATAATTTAGCAGTCAGTCTTTTGTTGTATACAATACAAACTTCGCAACTTCGTTCGCAAATGTTGAATCCCCGTAATTCTTTGTTTGGAAAACCTTGCAAAATCTACGGAACATAATATACTATTGCTCAACTGACCATCACACGGAAGTGTAGCATGGCTCAAATTATTTGTAAAACATAATTTAAAACATAAGTTGAAGTAAATTTTGTTTTATTACTCAATTAATTAATTGTATTAATATTATGTTTCATTTCATAATTCTTCTCTTCTTAAATCGCTTTCGGCTAAAGTAAAGTTATTTTTAGTTTTGTTTAAAGCTTCCGATGTATCATTTTACAATTATTCTTGTCATGTGAGGAAGATCGTGTAAAAACTATTGAGTCATCCCATAGGTGGGCAGGGGGGGGGGGGGGGTTGGGGGGTTATACCCCCCAAAATTTCGGATTTCGCTGACACCCCCCCTAAATTTGGGGTACTCGGGGACACCCCCCCCCCCAAATTTGCCTCCCGGAGAAAAATTATTAAGTGTTATGAAACGACTAAAAAAAATTTTCCGCGCTTCGCGCGGAGAGTTAATTGTTAATTGACAATTTATCTTAGTTTTTCGATTACAAATCCGTTATCCCGTTCAGTAGTTTAGGTATACAGTTTAATAAAACTACTATAAACACTACTATCCTTTAATTAACGTTTTAAACACATGTTTTAAATGTGTAGGATAAGAAATTTTAATTTTAATTTTAAATGTATAAGAAACCTTAAATTTTGTAATAAGTATCATCTGGAATTAAAATTTCAAGTGTATTTTAGCGCTTTAAATTATAAATTTTCTTCCCCGAGGGGCATTCTGCCCCCCGGACCCCCTGACAAGGCTGGGTTGACAAGGTTGACCCCGCTGGGGGCTTTCGCCCCCCAGACCCCCCTTCAGGGTTAGTAGGGCCCCCAGACCGTCCCCCCGAAATGAAATCCTGGGCACGCCATTGCAAAAGGGGGGTCTGTCTAACCCCAAATTTTTCCCTTTGTTGACCTAAAAGAGGTGTCTAGACCCCCCTGGCTACGACCATGTATGTATATAATCTTTAATTAAATATAAGATTATGGATTCAAAAGTTTGTGACACTTGACTTTATAATCAAGACAATAATATTATTATTCCATTATTACGTAATTATTAAAAAAAACTATGATTTCTAATCTAATTATAAGAATATATAAACACATTATTAATAAAAGAATTAAAAAATACAATTTTTGTAAGTTGCAATAAGGTCTTATTTCAATTTTACACAGTTTTAAAGCATTTATAAGCTTGTTTTACGTTTTTTTACGCGTTTTAAGCCCATTTTAAGGCAGCGCGGAAATATTGGGTACACGTACACCCCCCTCAAAATTTGGGTCTTGCCGGACACCCCCCTAAAATTTGACCCCCCTATACCCCCTTCCCCCAAAATCCGAGAGGCTGCCCACCTATGAGTCATCCTACGTCTTATCTGATTTTATAGAATATTTTGTATTTCATTTTCAAAGCGCTTTCAAATTATTTTCAGTTGTAGAAATTTATAATTCTTTTATTTTACGGCCACGGTCATCCACGTTTAACAGTAACAGTATTAACTTAAATTATTCTCAGTTATTTGTAGTCTTACAAATATTCGCTATTCTATAGTAAGCATTGGCATAATACTTTTATACGGGGTCTTCTGTAGTAACATCTTAAGCTTTAAATCCACCAGAAATATTAAGCCAATCAAATCACGATTTACTTTTACCCCTGTTCCTGATTTTTATTATAAAAGAACGTTCGGCTATCCATTATATAAGAGGCGCCACTAGCAGTCTTCTTATTATTGGCCATTTACTTTTATTTTATTGGTTGGTAAATTCTGGAATCAACAGAAGTCTCTAGCTAGGAACGACCCTTGGGTAAGTTTGGATTCTTTATTTTAAGATAATTTTAAGTTGAGAAAGCGCTATAGAAATTTAAGTTAAAGTTTAGAAGTTGAGTTTATTTTAAGTTACTCTGAGCGGCGCGCTATAAAAATACTTTAAGTTCGAGAATTTAAGAAAAAGAATTATTTTTTTTTGAATTTAGAAATTTTGAGATAATTTATAAGTTTTTAGAATTCAGGCTCAGAGAAAAAGAAATTATTATTATTGAGAATTCTTTAGAAGCGCGATAGAAGATTTAAAGTTATTGCGAAGATCGATCAGACTTTCTGAGCCAGTTAAGATTAGAGATAATTGCTTAGTTTGAGTTTGAGCAATATTATCTTAACTGTTGGTTTTCTTACGTTCCTTTATTAGAAGATATCCTTATTTTATTTATTATTTATATTAATTACGTATTGGTTTTTTTGCGTTCCTTTATAACTTATCAAGTGATTGATTTATCTTTGTTTATTAGTGAATTAAGTTTATTAGTGAATTGAGCCAGTTAAGATTAGAGATAATTGCTTAGTTTGAGTTAGAGCAATATTATCTTAACTGTTGGTTTTCTTACGTTCCTTTATTAAAGAATATATTATTTATTTATTATTTATATTAATTACGTATTGGTTTTCTTGCGTTCCTTTATAACTTATCAAGTGATTGATTTATCTTTGTTTATTAGTGAAATTTGTGTGAACTTGTTTTAGTCATTTATTGTTAACAAACTAGCTTCCATTTACACTGCGCGTTATCGGCTAAAACAGAAGGACAAATCAGCAGCGCCCAACTTGTTTGTGTAAATTAAACGACACCGCAGACCTGTGCACTGCCCCCCCCCCGGGGTTAAAACGGGGGGGCAATTCCAAAATGGGGGGGCAACTTTTTTGAAACGGGGGGGTAATAAAACGGGGGGGGGGCAAGCAGGGGGAGGGGAGAGGAGAAAAAGAGAAAAAAGAAGGGAAAAGGGAAAAAGGGACGAAAAAGCGGAAATATGAGGTTGAAGTAGGTATAAAATGGCTTAAAATACATTGAAATATGATAAAAACTGCAAAAAATTAGCAATGATGGTGTCATCATCGAGGTCCAAAATGTCGTCAAATTTTTAGGATTCTTTTTCATTTTAGCGAGAGGGCAAGTAAACGGGGGGGCAAATCCTCCAATAAAACGGGGGGGGCATTTTCAGACCGTGCACAGGTCTGACACCGTGTGCAAATTATGTAAGATTACCGTAATACTCGCGATTCATTAATTACTGTTTAGTAATAATTGGCATTTAGTAATCGACCCCGCGTATCTGCAATTAATCAACAACAAAAAACAACAACAAATTTTCTTAGTTTTACCTTCATTCTGTCTAGCTCTCGAAAGAGGTTTCCCCGGCTCAGCATGGCGCTCCAGAGCTTTCCGGCCGCTTCGTGTCGAAACCGCTCGATCATCCATTCCAAATCCGCGTAATCTCCTTCTGCCCTCATTTTCTGTGCCTCTGTCCTCATTTTCTCCCCTTCCACTAACTTGTAATCTCCACCTGTCGTCCTCATTTTTGACGCCTCTGTCCCGATTTTTTCCTCCTCCTCCTTCTCCTCCACCCGTGTTGATCCCAATAGAGCGCCCACTTCCGCGTCCACTCGAGCCGCGAAATCGCCCAGCCAAACTGCCAACGGCGTGGCTGCGACGGCTTCCAAGCTTCTTCTGTTAGCATCTTCCTCCCAGCTTTTCCTGCTAGCATTTTCCTCCTCATTTTTTCTTCCAGCGGCCGCTTCTGAGCTTTCTCTATTAGCCGGAACTTCGGAAGGTGAAGAATCCAACTGATCAGTAGCGGAACTGGAAACACCCGGTGACGAGTAAGCGCTCATTGGGCTAATTGCGACAACTTCAGTTGTGTTGTTTTGAAAACATGTTGCGCAAAATTAGAATGTAAAATTGCAGACCTGTGCACTGCCCTCCCGGGGTTTAAACGGGGGGGGGGCAATTCCCAAAGGGGGATGCATGGGGGTCAACTTTTTTGAAACGGGGGGGGCAATGAAACGTGGGGGGGCAAGCAGGGGGAAAGAAAAAAAGAGAAAAAAGGAGAAAAAAAGAGAAAAAAAGAAGGGAAAAGAGAAAAAAGGGACAAAAAAAAGCGAAAATAAGGTAAAAATAGGTCTGAAATGGCTTAAAATACATTAAAATAGGCTAAAAACTGCAAAAAAATTGCGATGATGGCGTCATCATAGGTCAAAAATGGCGTCATAATTTTAGGGTACTTTTTCATTTTTTGGCGGGGGGGGGGCAATAAAACAGGGGGCAAATCCTCCAATAAAACGGGGGGGGGCATTTCCAGACCGTGCACAGGTCTGAAAATTATAAGTCTTGCACGTCAGTTGGACGGAAAGGTACCGATGCTGAAAATTTCAGAATCAAAAAATTTATTATCACCTCTTTTAGATTAAACTGTTGAAGATAGCTAATTCTTTCGATTTTTTTTCTATGATGAATAAATGAAGAAAAATGAGCTTCAAGTTTTGATTTATATAATAATTAGAATTTCACCAGGTTTAAGTTTAACTCCTTGGAATCTTTTTGATATCCAAATCTGTTGATTCTTAACGAATTCGATTTATTTAGCTTACCCATTGGGTATTGAGCCATTTCCCTCAGTTTTGTTAAGTATTTATAGTAACAGAGTGCACTGGGATGACAGCCACTTTGTATTTAGTAATGTTTGTGTAAATATATCTAAAAGAAAGTGTTCCTTTAATAAAAATACGGCGAGTTTACGAACCATTCAATTCTTTTAATAAAATCTTTAATATAAAATTCCAGCGAAAGTTTACGCGTCACGTGTCACCTAAAGAACCAGAAGCAGTCCCAATAAATGAAAATCTTCGCCGCATTCTAGGGAAAAGTACGGAGGGAGCAAATCTGTCCGAAGAGCAAT
>JASAMX010027002.1:0-11933 GCA_030248175.1 Microlaimidae sp. YZB2_3
ATAATAAATCTTCAGACATTGTATTTAATTTATTTGATTGAGTTGACATTGACCGCAAAATTAAACATGCTGATATTTATTAAGTAATTTAAAT
Source organism: Microlaimidae sp. YZB2_3 (assembly GCA_030248175.1). Lineage (NCBI taxonomy): Eukaryota > Metazoa > Nematoda > Chromadorea > Desmodorida > Microlaimidae > Microlaimidae sp. YZB2_3. The sequence continues at coordinate 95 of JASAMX010027002.1, forward strand.
TCTCTTGATATGTTTTAATTTATTTATTTATTGTTTTCTTTACATTTAATCTAATATTATTGAGAATGATTAATATTTTTTGAACCCAGACATTTAATAAAAATTATAACCAAAAACAACACTAGGCGAACCATGTTTGGCTTTCTATTTTAATTTAGTTATCCAATTAAAAACAAAACAAATCATTAAATTAGTAAATATAAAATGAAATTCGGTTTATTTGTTTGCATTTATTTTTAAAATGTGCCAAATACGTTTGTTTGAAAAAGCTAGAATTTTGCACTTAAAAACTAAAAAATATCAAACTTGGGATTTTTTCTTTTACATATTTTAACTTGTATTTTATGGTCAAACATGTCGTGTCCAAATAATTTTTATTGTTTTTATTAAAATTGTGCTATTTTTATACAGGAAAAATGATAAAAAATGAAAATTCGTTGTAGACCCCATTTCAGTATAACGCCCTGAAAAAGGCTATAACTGGGGCAAAATCTGTAGTTTTTTTCTGCTTTGGAATGAAAATCAACCATGGATACTAGCGAAAGTACGGCTGAAATGTAAGTTGTTTTTTTTTTGAGGCGATTAGTGCTGTATTTTTAATTTATCTAAGTTTTTTTGCAAATATTATGGTACTGAGAATATAAAGAAAATCTAGACATTCGAAAACGCTTGGTCAAAAATAAAAAAATAGGTACCAATATTGTACTTTTGATTTTCAAAAGTGCCATTTAAATCACACTTGTTTCTTAAGTTTTTTACTAACTGCTTAACGGACCCGAATGTGTTGGTTTTCTTCATCTATACAAATTTTTGAGTTGAGTAGTGAATTTTTGTTGCAGCAGTGGCAGTACGGACGCGGCGCTGGTTGAAGCCGCGGCAGCCGCGGAAGAATTGGACCGAGAGGAGGAGGAACAGGCCAAGTCTGAGGCCAGCGAAGATTCCTCCGACGCCCCCGACCAGCCTATGGAAGAAGACCAGGAAGACAAAAACGAGAGCCACTCATCGGGTTCGGAAAATGAATCGAAAAATGATAGGAGTCACTCCAGAGAAGGTCGCGATTTCTTACCCGTTTTTTGTTACTTTCACGTTTTATTAATTTGATTAAAAATCTAAATAAAAATCTAACATTTGTCAAAACAAAACCAATTATTTTGAAATTTAAAAAAAATATCAACATGTCGCATTAAATCTGCGTTATGAATTAATGTGTGATGTCCTAATATTTTTTGGAATAAATTGACTCCACCCTTCGTCAGCGTGTAAATGGAAGAGAAAAGGTTAACCCCCAATGTTAAAAAGGTAAGCAAAAAATGTCTTTAAAATGCTTCCAATCTTAAATTTTGAGGTCAAAATGAGTTAAAAGCAATAAAATCTCAAAAATGTAATAAGAAAGACTTTTTAACTTAAAATTAGTGTTTTATAAACCTATTTTTATATTTTTTTTTAAACAAAAAACAATAACAAAAACAATTTACAACAATATGCACTCCAGAAAAAATATATGGGCGAAAGGATTCTTCGGATTTTAACCCTTACCCCCCTCCCCTCCCCCACCCCTCTATAGATGAAAATAGGCGAAGGATAGACTACACCCAACCTAGCCTCGAAATTTTGCCCCGCCCTCTAAAAAAATCCAGCCCCTCCCCCCTTCTCTTAAAATTTTCGATTTTCTTTTAACCTCACCACCTTTTAGAATTTAAAATTTGACCATAGGTAGCCGACCTATGCAAGCTTAGGGGTAAAGGCCGAAATCCGACTAGGGAAAATACCCCGGAGTTAAATCCAAAAAAAGCGTCCAAAAGTGGTATTTAAGAGCGCTAAAAATATAATAAATATGCTTTAAAATGGTGGGAACGTGAATGGAAAATAAAAATAGGCTTTGTGAACAAACATCACATTTTGTGTGTTAAAGTTACCAACGAAGGTAAACTTTTTAATTTTTTGGAGATGATAGAGAGGCGAGGAAGGGTAAGGGTGGGGTTTTAGGAGAGGTGTGCGCCAAAAATGGGCATCTGGGAGGGGGAGTGTCGCATTCAAGGGGGTGGGGGTGGGAGGAGAAAAATTACTACCACCCCTCATAGTGGGTCAGGGTAGGGTCCACCCATAATGGGCTTAGGTGAGGGATGGGGTGAAGCCCCGCTAAATTCTGGAAGCGGGGTTTTTTTAACCCCTCCCCTCAATTTAAAAAAAATATAGAAAAAATGTTTTTAAAATGACTTATATTATTATAACTGCTCCCAAACTTGAGTTTTGAGGTTAAAATGAGTGTTTTAATCAAAAAAATGCAATGATACGGACTTTTTGACCTAAAATTTACGTTTTTACTTATTTTTTTTTTCAAAATTAAAACACGATTCTGAATAAGATGCACTCCAAAACAAAAAAAAAAACAAAACGTTATTGGTAACAGTTATATGCGTTTTTCAAATTTTAACCTCCCCCCAAATCCGGGTTTAACCCCCTCCCCTGACCTGACCCCCCTCTAGATCTCAAATGTTTCCACCTTGCCTTGGGTGAACTCCCCTAAGGACCCCCTCCTAAATTTTAAAATGTCGTTTACTCGGGGTAAAGAATCCCTCCTAAGTAAAGGGTAATTTTTTTTCATTTTAACACCGTAACCTCTCCCCTTTACAATTTTCAAATGACCCCCCCCTTCCCAGCCAAATTTTGAGTGTATAAAAATTTAGGTCAAAAATTACTGTCACAAACACCATTTCATTTACCCGAGGTTGCTACGTATACTCACCTATGTCCTTTCTTTACCCCCCGTCCCCTCGGACCTAACCCTGCTTACAAATCTGACCCCTCTATACCCTCGAATTCGTCGAGTAAAGTAAGTTTAAGTACTTTTTTATAAAATTTCCAACAAAAACTTGAATTTCAAACACAAACCAGTATTTATTTTTAGATTGTTTGGATTGTCTTTCTAAAATTTGTTATTATTTAGTTTAAATTATGAAAAATACAGTTTTTCATTAAAAAATCCTGTTTTTGATAGTAAATCTGGATCCAAAAATAGGATGGGAAGGGGAAGAAGACTGGGTCCATTTTACTATTCCAACAATGGGTAGGGTTATCGAAATAAAAATATTTAGCAAGGGGTCCTCCTCCTAGATTTTTTCTCTCAAGTGTTTACCAAAAATTTTGATTATGTTCTCAACCAGCCACCATATGGTCATGTATGCATACAATCCAAGATTAATTATTAATTGTATTTTGTAGGTATTTCAACCGCAATTTAAAAAAATGTAAAAAATTTAATAAAAAATGTTTGTGCTTCTTGGGCAAAATTGCTTACTTAAATTTTTACTGCCATTATCCTACTCTACCCTTTACAACGCTTTGGGATGGTAATGGTACCATAGGTATGTGAGAAAGGAAGGGGGGCAGGGTGGCGTGGGGTCCTCCCCTCTAGCCTCAAAATTTTGGGATCCCCCTAGACGAAAATCTAAGGGACCACCCACCACCTCCCTCCAGATTTCCGAAATTTTTACCCCTCACCCCCGCTCTAGAATTTGAAATGTGACCCCCCTTCCCACTCAAGAAAATTTTTGGTACTTTTTTATACTAAATTTTCTCTTTCAAAAACGTGAATTTTTAACACATATTCATGTTTTTACACCCTTGTTACACCAGAATATCGCTTTTTATTAAAGAAAATGTAGTATTGTCCTATAAAAAACAATTATTAAAGTTATGGTACTTTGGACACCGGACCCCACCGACCCCCTCTAAATTTCAAAATTTTGCACCCCGGGTCGACCCCTTCTAAAAAGCTAGGGGTGTCCGGTCATATCCACCCCTTCTAAAAAGCTAGGGGGGTCCGGTCATATCCACCCCGTCATATCCGGTCATATCCACCCCGGTCATACCAAGTATCCACCCCGTTTCAAAAAGTTTCCCCGTGCCCCCCCCCCATTTTAGAATTGCCTCTCCTACTAAAACCCCGGGGGCAGGGCCCGGGACGTAGCCTGGGGGGCGGGGGGGGCGGCCGCCCCCCCCTCCCGAAACGGGTGGGCCGAGGAAAAATAAGGATAGTGGTTGGGCGGGGGGGGGGGGGGGGGGCGGCCCCCCCCCCCCCCGCCCAACCACTATCCTTTCTATAGTATACATACATATATATCTCGTTATTTATGTTGCCTGATGCTAATGTTATTTCATAGTTAGTACAATAATTTTTATAAGTAAAAAGTACTACACAGAAAGCAAAATAAACAATCATATTGGTTGATTTATGTACCTCCCACCTCCTAAATTTTCCTGCCGCCTATAGCATTGGCTCGGATTTTTTTCATATAGGTAGGTACCCTAGAAAACATGGAGCCGAGATGCTGCTCATATGCTTTGGTTTACAACGTGGGTTTAGCCAAGGGGTCTGAAACTAATATCTTTAAATTCCTTTTTTGTAAAATCATTAGGCCAAAAACAGTGTATTTTACAGCTTTATCTACGTTTATCCCTACTTTTTTAACGTTTTCAAAAACTAAGAGGGAGGGCTCTGCCCCCCCCCCCCCCCAAAAAATTTGGGGGGGGGGGGGGGGCCCCCCCCCCCCCCCGAAATTTTTTTTGTACTACAATCCGCCCCCCCCTCGAAATGAAACTCTGGCTACGTCCCTAGGCAGTGCACAGGTCTGCATCCGGATTTAACACCTCACGCTCCCAGTGCTCCGGCGTGCCCAGGATTTCATTTGGTGGGGGGGGCGGCCTGGGGGTGAAAAACCAACCCTGAAGGGAGGTGTGAGAAAATTTAAATGTAAGGCGCTAAAATACACTAGAAATTTTAATTCCAAATAATACTGTAACTTATTCCAAAATTTAAGGTTTTTTATCCCTATAAATTTAAAACGTTAATAAAAGGTTAATAGTGTTTATAGCTGTTTTATTAAACACGTATGCCTTAAGTATTGAACGGCACAATTGATTTGAAATGGAAAAAACTAAGATAAAATGACAATTAAAACTACCCGCGAACTGGGGAAGATTTCGTTTTTTGACTATTAATATGCTTTTGAAAGACATCAGGAAAGTTTTTGTATTAATATTAATGAAAAAAATTTTTTCTCCCAAAATTAAGGTTCCCCCTTACAAAAAAATCGGGCTTCGCATAGGGTCCCTTACTCCCTTGTCAAGGGTTATTCTTTCCTTCCTTAAAATTGATCCCATAAAAACTATCCCGGTATATTCTTTCCCCCTGGAAAAACTATCCCGGTATTATTCTTTCCCCCCGCGGTAAATTCTTTCCCCGGGGAAAGAATATACCAGGATAGAGTATCCCCCATGCTTTTTAATTTTAAAATGATATAAACTAAACGAAAATTTTTTAAAATAATTTGAATAACTTTAAAACCTTTATTAGCTCAAATACCAATTTTTGTGTAATAAATTCAATTAAAACATGTTTACCCACCATTTGAATTTTGCTTGTAATTTTTTATTTTAGCGTTATAATTAGGGGAAAAGTTTTTACCGGTATATTCTTCCCCTTTCAAGAATTTGCATAGAATTTATAATATTAATTCTGCGCATTTTTTAAAAACACATCCTTAAATTAAAGTGGCTATTTTGTTATCATGATACTTACATAAATTTATAAAATTATTTAGATGAAACCCATGAACTACCATAACCATTTTAAACCTTAGTTTCCCTAAGCAGCCTAAGAAACACCTTAAAATCAAGCTAAAATTCATAACAAACGAACAACAATAAAGAGAGGGGGAAGAATATCCCGGTTTTTTAGCGGGATAGTTTTTCCAGAAGGAAAAACTATTCCAGTTTTTTACGTGGATAGTCTTTCGGGGAGAATAAAGAAGGGGTGGACAGAAATCCCGCAACACCGGATTTCGAGGGGGGGGGCGACCGCTCCATACATAAGCATGGGGAGAGGGTAGGGTGGGGTCCACCCCCCCCCCCCCCCCCTCTAGCCTCGAAATTTCGGACACTCCCCCTAGAAAAAAATCTAGGCCCCCCTTCCCGCCAAAATTTTTAAATTAAGACACCCTACTCCCCTCTGGAATTCTAAATGAACCCCTCCCTTCCTAGCCAAATTTTGGGTATGAATTTAGGTCAAAATTACAGTCACAAACATGATTTTGTAGTAAAAAAACCCAGTACTTTTGTACTCTTTTTTTTATACATAAATAGCCTATTTCAGCATATAAAATTCCATATTAGTGTTAAAAAACTTAAACAAAATGATTTAATGTGACTTTGTTTGGAAACTGGAATGGAACCCCTCTGGATTTCAAGCTAGTCTACCCCGGGTCGACCTCCCCCTAAAAAGCTAGGCATGGTACGGACCCCCTCCCCCCTTGGACCCCTTCCTAGCTTTTAAAGGGCCATTTACCCAGGGTAGCCACCCCCTAGCTTGCTGGCACATACTCATGTATGTACTTAACCCGTTCCTGTGATTGCTTTTTCCCCGGTTACAACTGTGAAACCTTCGTATGACCTATGTCGTACTTCCGTCATACTCATACATAATTTTTTTGCGTGAGTAGTGCCCAGTTAGCGAGCATAATTGAAAATAGTTAAAGCTGTACGGTTGCAATACAGAGATTTTTCTGACAGATACATTGTATTACGTGGGATATTTCATGTTGAAAAAATTTGTATATTGCTATGCTACCGTAAAGCTTTAACTATTTCAATTTGCTTGCTCACTGTGCACTAATCACGCGTAAAAAATTTTGTATGACCTAAGTACGACGTGGGTCATGTCATGCGTGGAATTTACCGCGGTAAGGTTTACGTACGACATTTGTGAGACAAAAGTTTCACCTTTGTCGTACGAAGGTTTCACGGTTGTAACGGGGAAAAGAAAAACCCACTATTACGGGAACGTGTTAAACACTCTCTTTGACCTCTTAATTTACGAGATTTAATTTTAAAAAAACTATAGTCCATACAAAAATAATGCGGACCGGCGACAAAACTCGAACTTTGAACTCTTATATATCTATAACGGTGGTTAGAATATGTGCGGGACATATATGAGAGCATAGCTTTACTTTATTTCATTAAAACTAAAAAGTTTTAACATCTTAAAATAAAAAAAAATACGACTTTTACTCATTTAAACACAAAATTTTCGCTCTGCTTTGTTTTTATTTTTTTGTTGTGCAGCCAGACTCGCAGTGCGAAAATAATCGCAGTGCAAATAAAGCAGTATAGAGTGCATAAAAGTCGCAGTCCCCACTGCAAGAAAACCAACACTGTGTTAAAACTCGCAGCGCCCGAAAACTAGCAGAAAATGGCGGATTTTTGCGAGAAAAGTCGCACATGAGTTCGAAAGTGCGAGTTTTCTCGCTATTTTTGTATGGACTATAGTTTTTTTAAAATTAAATCTCGTAAATTAAGAGGTCAAAGAGAGTGTTTAAGATTTCCCGTAATAGTGGGTTTTTTCCTCTTTTCCCCGTTACACCGTGAAACCTTTCGACAAGGGAAATTTGTTCAAAATGTCGTACGTAAACCTTACCGCGGTAAATTCCACGCATGACATGACCCACGTCGTACTTAGGTCATACAAAATTTTTAGACGCTGATTAGTGCACAGTGAGAAGAAATTGAAATAGTAAAGCTTTACGGTAGCATAGCAAAATACAAATTTTTTCAACATGAAATATCCCACGTAATACAATGTATCTGTCAGAAAAATCTCTGTATTGCAACCGTACAGCTTTAACTATTTTCAATTATGCTCGCTAACTGGGCACTACTCACACAAAAAAATTATGTATGAGTATGACGGAAGTACGACATAGGGCATACGAAGGTTTGCACAGTTGTAACCGGGGAGAGAATCAAGGAACGGGTTAAGTACGTACATAGTATTGCCACAAGCTAGAGGGTGGCTACCCCGGGTAAGTGGCCATTTAAAAGCTAGGAGGGGGGTCCAAGGGGGAGGGGGTCCGTACCATGCCTAGCTTTTTAGGGGGAGGTCGACCCGGGGTAGACTTTAGCTTTGAAATCCAGAGGGGTTCCATTCCAGTTTCCAAACAAAGTCACATTAAATCATTTTTGTTTAAGTTTTTTAACACTAATATGGAATTTTATATGCTGAAATAGGCTATTTTTGTATAGAAAAATTGAGTACAAAAGTACTGGGTTTTTTTACTACAAAATCATGTTTGTGACTGTAATTTTGACCTAAATTCATACTGAAAATTTGGCTAGGAAGGGAGGGGTTAGTTTAGAATTCAGAGGGAGTAGGAGCATTTTAATTTAAAAATTTTGGCGGGAAGGGGGGCCTAGATTTTTTTTCTTGAGGGAGTGTCCGAAATTTTCGAGGCTAGGAGGGGGGTGAATTCCACCCTACCTTACCCCCATGCTTTTGTTAGGGCGGTCGCCCCCCCCCCCTCGAAATCCGGTGTTGCGGATTTTTGTCCCCCCCTTCTTTCTTTCCCCGAAAATTATCCACGTTAAAAAACTGGAAATTTCCTTCCTTCTGGAAAAGCTATCCCGCTTAAAAACGGGATATTCTTCCCCCTCTCTTTATTTTTGTTCGTTTGTTATGAATTTTAGCTTGATTTTAAGGTGTTTTTTGGGCTGCTTGGGAAAATATGGTTTAAATTGGTTATGGTAGTTTTCCACTGGTTTTATCTAAATAATTTTATAAATTTATTAAAGTATCATGATAACAAAATAGCTATTTTAGTTTAAGGATGTGTTTTATAAAAATGCGCAGAATTAATATTATAAATTTTATGCAAATTATTGAAAAGGGAAGATTTTACCGATTAAAATTTTTCCCCTAATTATAACGCTAAAATATTAAAAAATTACAAGCAAAATTCAAATGGTGGGTAAACATGTTTTTAATTGGATTTATTACACAAAAATTGGTATTTGAGCTAATAAAGGTTTTAAAGTTATTCAAATTATTTTAAAAATTTTTGTTTAGTTTATATCTTTTTAATTTGAAACACTGGGATACTCTTCCTGGTATGTTCTTTCCCCGGGGAAAGGATTTACCGCGGGGGGAAGGGAGTGAATACGGGATAGTTTTTCCAGGGGGGAAAGGATTTACAGGTGTTTTTCGGGGATCAATTTTAAGGAAGGAAAGAATAACCATTGACAAGGGAGTAAGGGACCCTAGGCGAAGCCCAATTTTTCTTGCGGGGGAACCCTTGATTTCGGAGAAAAAAATTTTTTCCGTTTAATATTAATAAAAAAACTTTCCTGATGTCTTTCAAAAGCATATTAAATCATCAAAAAATCAATATTTTCCCCAAGTTCCCGGGTACTTTAATTGTCTTTTTTATCTTAGTTTTTTCATTTTGAATGAACTATTGCACTTCAATACTTAAGGCATACGTGTTAATGAAAACAGCTATAAAACACTATTAACCTTTTATTAACGTTTAAATTTATAGGATAAAAAACCTTAAATTTTGGAATAGCCGTTTATTTCTGGAATTTGAATTTTCTTCTGTCTCGCTCGCTTTCAACTTTTCTCACACCTCCTTTCAGGGTTGGTTTTTGCACCCACACCCCCCACCAATGGAATCCTGGGCACGCCGGAGCACTGGAAGCGTTGGTTTGAGTGCAATGCTGTTTTTTGCATTGCCTAGGGACATAGCCAGAGTTTCTTTTTGGGGGGGGGGGCGGATTCCAGTCCGAAAAAAAATTTTCTTAAAGGCGGGGGGGCTGCGTTTTTCCCCCCGATTTTCTTTGGGGGGGGGGGCAGAGCCCTCCCTCTTCAGTTTTTGAAATCGCTAAAAAAGTCAGGATAAACTAGATAAAGCTGTAAAATACACTGTTTTTGGCCTAATGATTTTACAAAAAAGGATTTTTGAAGATATTACTTCAGGCCCCTTGGCTAACCTCACCATTGTAACCAAAGCATATGGGCAGCTTCTCTGCTCCATGTTTTCTAGGGTCCTACCTATATGGAAAAAATCCGAGCATTGCTCTTAGCGGCAGGGAATTTAGGAGGTGGGGGGGTCATGATCATCATTATGTTTGTTTTTTCTTCTGTGTCTACTTTCTTCTAATTATTGTACTACTATGGATACATTGCTCAGGCACATCAATAGGTTGTTGTCTGTTCGGGGGGGTGGTGGGTGGGCGGGGGGGGGGGGCGGCGCCCCCCCGCCCGACCGCCTCTCCTTCTTTTCCTCCTGTCGCCGTTTCGGGGGGCGCCCCCGCCCCTTGGCTACGTCCTCACACTACCCGGGGTTTTTTTGGAGGGCGATTCCAAATGGGGGGGTTTTTTTTTTTTTTTAGTATAAAAAAGTACCAAAAAATTTTATTTGAGGGGGAAGGGGGGTCACATTTAAAATTCTAGAGCGGGGGTGAGGGGTAAAAATTTCGGAAATATGGAGGGAGGTGGTCCCTTAGATTTTCGTCTAGGGGGATCCCAAAATTTCGACGCTAGAGGGGAGGACCCCACGCCACCCTGCCCCCCTTCCTTTCTCACATACCTATGGTACCATTACCATCCCAAAGCGTTTTAAAGGGTAGAGTAGGATAATGGCAGTAAAAATTCAAGTAAGCAATTTTGCTTACGAAGCACAAACATTTTTTATTAAATTTTTTACATTTTTTAAATTGCGGTTAAAATACCTACAAAATACAATTAATAATTAATCTTGGATTGTATGAATACATGACCATATGGTGGCTGGTTGAGAACAGAATCAAAATTTTTGGTAAACACTAAAAAAGAAAAAAATTAGGAGGAGTACCCCTTTCTAAATATTTTTATTTCGATAACCCTACCCATTGTTGGAATAGTAAAATGGACCCAGTCTTCTTCCCCTTCCCATCCTATTTTTGGATCCAGATTTACTATCAAAAACAGGATTTTTTTATGAAAAACTGTATTTTTCATATTTTAAACTAAATAATAACAAATTTTAGAAAGACAATCCAAACAATCTAAAAATAAATACTGATTTGTGTTTGAAATTCAAGTTTTTGTTGGAAATTTTATAAAAAAGTACTAAAATTTCCTTTTACTTGGGACAAATTGGAGGGTATAGAGGGGGTCAGATTTGTCTAGCAGGGTTAGGTCCGAGGGGACGGGGGGTAAAGAAAGGACATAGGTGAGTATACGTCGCAATCTCGGGTAAATGAAATGGTGTTTGTGACAGTAATTTTTGACCTAAATTTTTATACACTCAAAATTTGGCTGGGGAAGAGAGAGGGTCATTTGAGAATCTTAAAAGGGAGAGGTTAAGGTGTTAAAATGATAAAAAAAGACCCCTTACTTAGGAGGGATTCTTTACCCCGAGTAAACGACATTTTAAAATTTAGGAGGGGGTCCTTAGGGGAGTTCACCCAAGGCAAGGTGGAAACATTTGAGATCTAGAGGGAGGTCAGGTCAGGGAAAAGAGGTAAACCCGGATTTAGGGGGGGGGGGTTAGAATTCAACAAAACGCATATAACTGTTACCAATAACGTTTTGTTTTTTTTTTGTTTTGGAGTCCATCTTATTCAGAATCGTGTTTTAATTTAAAAAAAAAAATAAGTAAAAACGTAAATTTTAGGTCAAAAAGTCCGTATCATTGCATTTTTTGGTTAAAACACTCATTTTAACCTCAAAACTTAAGTTTGGGAGCAGTTATAATATAAGGCATTTTAAAAACATTTTTCTATATATTTTTTTTTAAATTGAGGGGAGGGGTTAAAAAAAACCCGCTTCCAGAATTTAGCGGGGCTTCACCCCATCTCTCACCTCAAGCCCATTATGGGTGGACCCTACCCTGACCCACTATGAGGGGTGGTAGTAATTCCCCTCCTCCCAGAACGCCCCCCTTGAATGCGACACGCCCCCCCCCAGATGCCCACTTTGGCGGGAAGGGAGCAGATGTAACTGAACGAAGTACACGACATG
>JASAMX010027003.1:0-16289 GCA_030248175.1 Microlaimidae sp. YZB2_3
AAAGTTTACGCTAAATACCCGTTCCTAAAATATTAAAGAAGAAGTCCAAAATCTCTTACACAAAATTGGCATTTTTAGCGATTTTGACCATTTTGACCAACAATACCTTTCTAAAATATATATATTTTAAAGGCACACGTTTAAACTGTACACTTGTTCACAGTTTTTTATTTCAATTGAAAGTCTAGTCCTAAGTCATGGACTTTTCAGCATGGACAAAAATCTACTTTTTTATATACAAAACAAAAATTAAACTGTAACATTTTGTTTGCAGTAATAAAAGCCTTTGCTTTAGGTATTTTTTATATACGCTCCTATTCAAATTTATATACCTCGTCAATTAAATAAATTCATTTTCATGGAGTTTTATTTTATGGGCAGTCAACAATTAAGGAAAGTCAACGCTCAACGCCTAAATCTAAACCTAAGCCTAAGCAGAAGCTTAAACCTAAGCCTAAGCCTAATCAAAACCTAGGCCAAAGTCTAAAAAAATCTGAACCCTTAGCGAAACCTCAGCCTACGCAAAATCTAAGCCTAAGCCTGAGCGCGACCTAAGCCTAAGAAAAAAGCATAAGCAAAAGTCTAACCTAAGCAAAAACTAAGCCTAAGCTTAAGCGAAACCTAAGCCTAAGCCTAAGAGCAACCTAAACCTAAGCAAAAGCCTAAACTTAAGCAAAAGCTTAAGCCTAAGCGAAACCTAAGCCTAAGCAAAACTAAGCCTAAGGGGATAGTTTTGGAGTTTTCTTTTTAAGTTATCTAGAACATTTTCTACAAATGGGTTTGTGTAAAGTGAAACTATGTCGAACAAAATCATTTATATATATTAGTTATCGATTTCAAGGATTATAATCAGAAAATAGAAAACATAATAAACCACAAAACAACATACAAAAAAGATAAAAAACAAATACAAAGACAAAACTTCATAAAACACTCAAATCTACACTCAAAAAGTCAGTTTTAACAGAACAAAAATAATTAAATATACTTCCTTCAATTGATCGCCTTTCAGAGCCACATATTTATGGAAAACCTAAAATATACAATATCGAAACACCTTACAGACGAATCCTATCTCAATTTGATACCGTCACATATTATCCTGCAAAATATCTCGCCAAAATTCTCACACCCTTACTTTAAATCTCAGAAATTCATTAAAAAAACACAGCGGATCTCGTCAAAGAAATATAAAACGTACGATTCCCAAAAAATATAATAATGGTTTCGTTCGACATAGTTTCACCAAAAATATATAATACTATATAATATATTAAGGAAAAATATGACACTCAGTCTCAGAAGCGAAACTATTTGGTGCCATTTTTTGAGCACTGCCATTAAGTTTTGTGCGCATAAAATGGCAAAACAACTGTTCTTATTGAGGCATGTGTCGTGTAAATGGGCACTGCTAAAAATGTAGCAGTGTTTTTGCGCATATTCTAGCATGCTAACTTGAACGCACTGCATTTTAAAGCACACTGCGCTTTTTTAGCAATTTTATGCGCATATATGCCCATATACTGCACATAAAATGGCACAACCGCTTGAAACAAAAAAAATTAAACTACTAAAAACCACTACTAGCTTTGCACATGTAACACAAAATACAAACTTTTAGTATAGACATACAAAAAATAAAATCCAATGCAATACATAAGTAGATCTTTTTGTGTATTGTATTGTATTTTATTTTTGTATGTCTATACTAAAAGTTTGTATTTTGTGTACAGTGTCCAAACTAAGTAGTGGTTTTTAAGTGGGTTAATTTTTTTTGTTTCAAGCGGTTGTGCCATTTTATGTGCAGTATATGCGCATATATGCGCACAAGATTGCCAAGAAATTGCAGTGTACTTTAAAATGCAGTGCGTTCGAGTTAGCATGCTAGGATATGCGCAAAAACACTGCTACATTTTTAGCAGTGCCCATTTACACGACACATGCCTCAATAAGAACAGTTGTTTTGCCATTTTATGCGCACAACACTTAATGGCAGTGTTCAAAAAATGGCACCAAATAGTTTCGCTTCTGAGACTGAGTGTCATATTTTTCCTTAATATAATATTATATATTTTTGGTTTCACTTTACAGAAACATAGCTGTAGACAATGCTCTTGATAGCTTGAAAGAAAGACTTCAAAATTATTCGCAAATATGGAAAACAAAAACAAATCTCTCCATGAAAGATATAATTGAAATGGTCACAATAGGTGCAAAATATAATTATTTTCAACATAAAGACATTTTTTTTCATTCAAAAACGGAGTCTATCTATGGGGAGCCTTTTATCTTCTCTTTTAGCCTGCATATTTTTAGAAAATTTGGAACAGAAAATTTTAGAAAAAGCAAAAACAAGAAATTTAGAAATTTTACTTTGGCGTTGATACATTGACGATATTTTCATTATTCAAGTCGGATCATTTTTAAAAATTAAGGAACTTTTAAATATTGCTAATAAAGAATATCACAATGGACAGATCCAATTTTCGTTAGAATTAGATCAAAACAACAAAAAAACATTTTTAGACATAGAAATTGAAAAAACAGAAAGCAACAAATCCACGAAACTATCTTTTAAAATATATCGGAAACCAACACACTCAAAACAGTTTATTCATGCCAAATTTAACCGAAACAACAGCTTAAAGCTGTGAGGATAAATTTTAGTGGGTTTTCCTGTGCCTTTAATAATTGCAATTATTTTTTAAATAAAAAATTAGAAGAAAAAGGTGAACATGAATTACAAATTTTATCCACGTCCTCTGATTATAGTTGGCGCGGTACCGCGAGGCTAGATCGCCGCCTGAACAATGAAGGAATATCGATTTTAAGATATGAGCGTTAGAATAATAATAATAATAAGTAGAAGAAGATGAACCTAAATTACAAAATTTTTTCAACGTTCTCTAATTATAGTTGACGCGGCGCTGTCGGGCTTAATGATTTAATGGCGGGGCGTTTTCTCGCCAGCAATGATTGCAATTATTTGTTGTTTTTTTTGAATAAAACTTTAAATTAATTTTTTCATCAGTAATGCAAGAATTAAAAAAAGTACTTTATGTTTTTTTTCGTTTACCGCGCAGTTAAAGTAGATGGCACTGGGAAGTCGTCCAGTTTCTCCCACCAATTAGAAACCAAGCACAGTCTTCTACTTTTATGGGACAGTCAGTTTCTATGAGGGGCTGTCCATTGTCTGCTCTGTACAATCCTTATAGTTGCCAAAAGGCTGTTATTGTGCGGTTGGGAGTTTTTATTTGTCTATTTTTTCAAGTTTTTATTTTGATTAATAAATCGATAACAAGGACCTAAGTGATAAAGTGCTTTCTAAGAAAGTTGCGTAGTTTTTGCTTCTTTCCAATGAGCCCACGTTTATTTTTGATCAACCAGTAAAGAAGAAGGAATATCGATTTTAAAAAGTAAGCGTTGGAATAATAATAATAAGAAGAAAAAGAAGGACAAGAAGGTTCTGAATTGCAAAATTTACCCACATTCTCTAATAATGGTTGGCGCAGCGCCGTGGTGCTAAATTGCCCTGTGGCGCTACCGCGCCACCCATGATTATTAGGTGGTTATATGTAATATCAATAGCCGGCCCGCTTATATTGTAAAAAAGTGAGAAGTTTACCGTTTACCCAGCTTTGAAATCTGCATAATGCAAGGTACAGTAATGTGGGGTTATTTGATACACTGTTCAACTTTGACCGTTTATAACTTTCGAACCCCTAAAGCGTTTTTTGACATTTTTTTTAAAAGTACGAAAGCTGGTAGAACTATCAATTGCTATAGTCATAAATGACGCAGATACCACAGTTAAAAGTTATTTTTAAAAAATATGCATGTTTCAAATTACACCCATGAATGGGGTTTTTTGAATCAGTCATAAAAATTCCTATTTTTAATCATATTTTACTAACAACAGAGTCAAAAAAACAATTTATTAGGGTTCTTTGAAACAACTAAAGTGTTTTTAAAGAAACAAAAACCTAAAGCAATTCTTTAAAATCAATAAAACCAAAAACATGTTTCACATTTAATAAATTTTTTTAATATTTTTCTTTAAGTTTATTTTAAACTCAATAAAAACTTTTATGATGTAATGTAAATTTTTATGTCAACATAAGCTTATTAAACACCAAAGTCTTATTTTCGGTGGTTTCAAGTTCAAATAACCCCGCATTATTTTAGAAGCAATATAAGAAGAGAAATATAAATTATGGAATAAAAAATGGCATAAAAGTGCAGTAAAAATATAAACGGCAACATAATACGATACAATATATATAAAACATCTTTATGAAGAGCAAAAAGTAAATATAAATGAAAAATACTATAAATTTATGATTATGCACAGCTATAAAGAAATTAAAAATTCATAAAATCTGGCTAAAAATGATAAAAAAATAGATAAAATATGAAAAACGTAAAAAAACCATTAAAAAAATTAAAAAAGTCAATAGATTACGAACAAAACTGTGTTTGTTTAAAATTACACCGTCGTTTCAAATAACCCCCAAAATCGACTTTATTTCAGTTAATTTACAATAATATAATATAATAATAAACAGTAATATAAAACTATTTTTTAAGCGCCTGTATATAATTTAAAAACATTTTTATATCAATTTGAACATTTTTCTATTAGTTTCAGAAAAAAAATTGATTCTACTAATCATGCAAAAAAAGTTCAGAGGGGGCTATAAAAACGCACTTTTTTGAAAAAAATGTCTTTCAAAAAACATAATGTATCTCAATAAAATGTTGTGACACCGGATTAATCTATATATGTGTGATAGAAAATCATTTTTAATAACAAATGCAGGTCAACATAAGCCTGTAAACGTAAAAAATAAACAGTTATGAAGCACCAGTCTTTTTTTTTCAGTTTTGTCTCAAGTTAATTCAAATAACCCCACATTACTGTAAACAAACCTTATGGCTATTTTCTTTTGCTGTAGCGAAGGTCAAAAACCTCCTATTTGAATGGAAGTTGTTGATTATAAAAAATATTAACAGAATTATGACGCTAAAAAATCACTTTCAGCCAATGAGCGCTTCAAAAAAAAAATTGTAATGAACGTGCAAAAATCTCCAATTTTTAGCTTCTCCCACTTGATTACCACCTAAAAAAATATATAGCCGCAAGTCACAAATAGTACCCGCCATTGGAAGGTGTTTAAAATTCTAACGTAGTTTATTTTTAGAATGAATCTCGGAAGTACAGCATCTCTTATTGTATTGGCGACAATTTCATTTTTTCTACTAAGTGACACAGGTACCTATATTTTTCTTTTAATTCTAAAAGGTAAGGATTTAATTACAACTAACCTAATTTTTAGTGTTATTTCAAATGCAGTGTGTCACAGTGTAAAAAAATTGTATTATAAACTATTTGTATCCGTTTTGTTTTAAATAAACCGTTCTTTAAAAATAGACCAGTTTTATTTAATAACAACCAATGAGGTAATATAAACCGTTATTCCATAGCGATATACCAATATCAGATAGTGCTTCAAAACTGAGTCATTTTAAGTGAAAAAAGCCAGTTATCCTTCATAGAGTTACTTACCGTTATTTTAAACCCTAGTTACTTTAGTTTAGTTTTTTAATTAGTTTAAAGCACAATACGCAAGGCCGATGTTACTCGGCACTAAATGAACAACCAAATACTACATAACGCAGTATTAACAAACAATATTATTAACAAACAATTAACCTTAACCTTAACCTTAACATTAGCCTTAACAAATTGTGCTATTAGTTAACAAAACTCCCAACTAATAGTTAAGGTTTTATTAGCTTTTATTTAAAAGAAACATGCATAAAATTGTTTAAATATGAATTAATTTTTTTGAAAAAAGAGTTTCATATGATTTTTTAGATAGCTAAGATAGCACCTAGTTAAACGCGTTTAGCGGACCAGCACTAATTATCGAGAGAACGATTAACCGTCTGTAATTGCTATATGCAGGGTGTTATATTTTTAAATTTATATTAGATTAAAATTTTACATTGAGTCACAGTCAGTAAAAATATGTAAAATTTAATTGTTTTATAAAGAATTTTTATTTTGTGGTAAGGCACCTTAGTCATAATTTTGTTGTGTTAGGTAGGAGCTTCACAAGTAAAAGTTTGAAATCATTTTAAATTTAAGAACTCACTTTAAAACCTTTAATTTTACTTATATTGAGGGAAATCATAAATTTAATTTTTCGGTTTGACTAACATTAGTTTAATATTAACCAAATATTTGTTTGACCTTCAAATAAATCCGAGTAAACCATTTAAATTTTCAATACTTATTATGCAAAAAATACTTATTATGCAGTTTTTCATATATTATATATTAATACTTTTAAATTAAATACTACAATATACGAACTCATGTTGTTTTTGTTTAATTTTTTGTAGCTTACAGATTTTAATAAAACCTATGTATATGTTTTTTGTAGTTTAACAAACAAACCAAATAAAACAAAAAAACATTTCCAGGATATGCCGCCCGAACATCTAGCAGCACAACTACACAAACGCCCAGCGAGACAAAAAAAAGTACATCATTACCAACCACATCAAAGTCATCAAAACCATTAACTGCATCAATATCATCAAGTTCTGCATCAACAACAATTCAAACAACAAGCACAGTAACTACTAAATCCAGCAGCACAATCAAAACAACTACGAAACCTACATCTCTGCTATTTAATATTTCAAGTATTTTATTTATATTTGATATTTTAATATTGCAGGCAAACGGAGAAGTCTCTAAAATATTTCTTAGCAAAAATTACTGCACAGCATTCAAGTAAAACCACTTTAATACTGAGTATAAATTATCCTTTTTAACGAAAATAAGGTATTTAATTAGTTTATTTTAATTATAAAGTATTATAAGCAAGAATAGTAATAAGGCAGAGAAAAAAGAATAAAATAACATGCATCTATTACTAACAAAATCTATGGCACTACCACAAAGTTATAAGTAAATTAAAACATAAATATTATTAGGAAGATACCAGTTACAAGATTTAAGCTCAAATAAAAACAGATAACCGGGTGAAATTTATTAAAACACAAAAAAATCTTTTAAGATGGAACACCACAGTTAGATTTTGACGGCATATTTTTTCTAATTAATTGTTACTAAAATAATTTGACGTGCTGATTCAATTTTTCGACATTCATTTTTTATTATAAAAATTGTTATAGTCTACAATCATCAAATGACACCACTAAAATAATGTCAAAAATAAATAAAAATAAATGTTTAATCTGATTTAGCCGCCTCTCAGTCTGTCCGTCCGTGTCCACGTGCGTTCTAACTAATTTTCTTTTATTAGAAAGAACACTAAATAAAATTGAGCACACTATTTTTTTGGTTTATAAAATGCTTTAAAACAGCACTGTCAAAAATCAAACTCCTATATCGCCCGAACCGGACTGCCACTACAATGCTACGGTATTTTTAAATTTCAGCTCGATTGGTTCAGTGTTTAAAAAATAATGTGTTTCAGGCGATATAGGAATTTGATTTGTGACTTTGTGACAGTGTTCCTTAAAAGAGTTAAATTTTTTGTGCTCTGCGAAAAACAAACTAAATGAATTAACACCAGATTCTACTCAATCAGACCATTCGATTGGTACACTTTATAAAACGAAAAACTATTGTAGTCGCGCGTCGTGCTTTATAAAACAAAAACAGCAACCCTATAAAAAAACCATTTTTTGCTACAGCAAAAAGTGCCGTTTTGCGAACATACAATTTCAGAAAGTCCGGACGCGCGACCAGAATAATATTTTTCTTTTTATAAAACATACCAATCGAATGGTTAAAATTTAAGTTCACGTATATATATTTATCTAAAAATTGAGGTTTTTGAAGCTTTTTTATCTTATGAGCCATTCTGAGTTGTTTCAAAAAATTTAGTTTGCAATTGTTAACTTTCTTGTTAAAAATTTTATTAATTGTAATAATCACAATTTTTATCATAATTATGCTTGTTATATTTCTTATGCTTTATTTTTTAGTATTGCACCTAAATAATTATTTAGCAATAAAATTTAGAAAGAACTTGGGAAAAATACTTGGAAACAACAACACCCACCTAGTATAACAATCAAAAAATTATATTAAAAATAGTAAAAAAAGTTTTAAAGAAAACAGTAATTCTAAATATGCAACGCCAACTTTAATCTGCTCCTGGGGAATCAAGACCGCGTTCTGGGGAATTGGGAATTCGGGGTTCGTATAAAATCCCCATGGACAAATTCCCCATAGGCCAAAATCCCCATAAACGTTACAAAATCCCCATAAGGTGGTGTAAATTCCCCATAAATATAATGCATTTGCAGTATTTCCTTAAAATTTTACGTATATAAAGTTAGCGCACGAAATTCGTGCACGCACGAATTTCCACGCACGAATTTTGAGCCTGTATATTTTCAGTCACTTATACGTAAAAACGGTTTTTGCGCCTATCGCACATTGAAGCACAATACTGATATATGGAAAAAAGATTATAAAACATAACTCTTCCATATTCAAATACTTTATTGTTGTTTGTTGTTAGGAAAACGTTTACTTTTTAAACTTTAAAAACTCAGCAATCCAATAAACTATCCAGAACAAAATTTGATTTCATATTGCAAACTAATAAAAATATAAAAAGCTACTTCGTTCTACGAAATAATTTGGGTGTCGGGAAATTTTGTCTTTAACATCTCGTCTTTTAACATCTCGTCTTCTGCATCTCGTCTTCGGAAAACTCGTCTTTTAAACATCTCGTCTTCGTAAAACTCGTCTTTTAGATGCGATTTTGTAAACGTATTTTCAAAAATTCGAGTTTCCACCCCCCCCCACCCCAATGATAAAACTTTCTTTGATTTTTTGGTTTTGCTTAGCAAAAAAATAACAATAACTTAATAACAAAAATAAAAAACTTTTGCAAAAACACTTTATTCAACATTAATCCAGTTACTTTTGTGCTAGTTTTTTTGTGTTTTAAAAATAAGCCAATTTTCTAACACCCTAAATTGGTGGCCGAAATTAAGGCGTGGCCGAAATTAAGTCAGTTACCCTACTTTCAAAAAGTTAGTATGCGTTAGCCGTTTCAAAAAAGGAGAAAAAAAACAAGGGAAAAAGGAAAAAAGGGACAAAAAAAGCGGAAATAAGGTAAAAATAGGTCTAAAATGGCTTAAAATACACTGAAATGACTAAAAACTGCAAAAAATTCGCGATGATGGCGTCATCATAGGTCAAAAATGGCATCATATTTTTAGGGTACTTTTTCATTTTTTGCTTGTAGAGTTTAATGTCAGCTATACATTGATATCATTAACGTTAGATTAAACCGCAGTGTTTGCGAAATATGCTCGCCTGAATTTTTGTTGAAAACACTTTATTCCAATTCCACTTTATACTTTATTCGGTGTTTGTTTAATTCCTGTCAGATCTGAAAGTCAGCAAAGTGTCCCAACTCAGCCTGACATCGAGATATGCTGAATTAAAATTTTTTTTTCAGTCTCAATTATTTATTAAACAGTTTTGACATTGTTTTGCTAACGGTACAGTGGATTTTATAGGTGGGCAGCCTCCAGGATTTGGGGGGTACACCCTACTCCATACATAATGCAAGTTGGTCCGGAGTGGGGGGGGGGTTTAAAGTAAACCCCAATTTAGGGGGGGGGGGTTGAAATCCGAGAAACGCAAGATACCCATATCGTTTTTTTTCTGGAGTGCATTTTACCCATATCGTTTTTCGATTTTGAAGACAAAATAGGTAAAAAACGCTAATTTTAGGTCAAAAAACCCTTTTTATTGCATTTTTGAACTTTTTATTGCTTAAAACAATCATTTTGACCTCAAAACTTAAGTTTGGAGGCAGTTAGAAGTCATTTTAAAGACGTTTTTTTCTTCATTTTTTCAAAATTTGGGGTGGGTTAACCTTTTCTCCCACCCCCCACTTCTGAGTGGGGGGTTAAACCCCCCTTCTTAGAATTTGGGGACTAAGCCCCCCCAACCCTCTCCCCGTGCCCATGTATGCCCTACTCCGATATTTGAGGGGGGTGTCCCAAAATTTTTTTTGGGGACCTCAAATACCCTATTTTTAGCGTTTTTAGTACTGAGACCCCCCAAATTTTAGGAGGGTCTCCGGGGTATCCCCAAGATTTAGGGAGGTGTCGGCTATAATCGGGATTTTTGGGGGTTATACGTATAAGCCCGCCCAACTCCCCTGCCCACCTATGATGGATTTAGACAAAAGTTTTTAATGTGTTGAATTTGATGTAAACTATATATTTATTTATATATTTATGGTCCGAAAAAACCGCATCGTTAGCGAAATATGCCCTCCTGCTGACATTGTGCTATTTTTTTTTAGTTTTTGTCGGATCTGAAAGTCAGCAAAGTGTCCCCTCTGAGTCTGACGGCGCCACCGGAGCATTCGAAAATCGCCGGTTTGGGACAAAAGATAAAATTAAGTAGGTCACCCCAACGGCAAGCGGCGGAGGATGACAATCGACTCACCGTGGCAAAATTAATAAAGCGAGCCAATCAAAAAGGTATATATTGATTTAGGGATATATATTTTAGTATTTAAGTTTATCCGTCACCGATTTCATAAAACAAGTGAATAAAAAAGGTATATATTGATTAATTGAAATTTGTTATTAAAAAAATTAGCACGTCAACTTAACGACAAGCGGCGGAGGAACACAATCGACTCATCGTTTCAGAATTGATGAAGCGGGCGAATCAGAAAGGTATTTATCGGTTTATTGTATAGTTTTGCATGACTGTGGCAAAATTGATAAAAAGTGCTAATTGGAAAAGTAATTGTCGATTTATATTTTTTCATTATTTGGAAAAGTTTTAGGCTTTGTGCAAAAATAGCGTGCACCAGAAAACAAGTATGTCATGTCAAGCGTACTTATCTCTCAAGTATACTTGAAAATTAGCAAAAAACCAAGACGGCAGCTTGTAAAGTAATGTTCCCCGTAGCTCTGCCATATCGTGGTCGGCATACACAAAAAGCACAGGTTCATTTTTCTTGCCGATTTCCAGAATTATTTAATTAAAAAAATCTCATAAATTATCCCTTTTTTACTTGTATTTTAATGTTTTTTTTACGAAATTTCAAAAAGCGGTGAAAATATATTCCTAAATATGTAGTTTAAATTACCTAAAGATTAGGTAAATTATGACTTTGGATTACTCATAAAAGCCGTATTCAGGAAATCAGCGTGGCCTCGCCGGCGAGGCCATGTTCGGAGTGCCTAGCACGCGGCGAGGCCACGCCGGTTTCGTAAATACCTATAATAAAGTTCGGATTAAAACGAACATTAAAGTGGGCAGGTGAAATGAATAGTTTTAAATAAATTATAATTTTTTTGTATTTAGAAGGCGGTGAGATGTTTTTAATGCAATTGCCCCAAGTGGTATCAGAAGCCTTCGGAAGTTTGAGTAACAAAGAGGATATGGAGGTTTGCATTGTATAGTTTTTATGTTTTTTGATTTACTTAAAGATGAATTCTATCAGAGTGAAATTGACTAGGTAATAAAGTCCCCACTCGTTTTTCGAGAAAATATCCCGTGGAGAGAAACACATGACGCACCTTAATAAAAATTGGTTACATCATCTCTGAAAACTTTTTTTTATTAATTTTATTCTCAAGCGTTCATTCTTTGTTTCTTTCTGGCGGCGAGCGGTTACGCCCTAAATTTCAGCCTGATGGATTTTAACTTTAATTATTATTTTATTTTTTTATGATTCTTATTTAAAAAGTCGTCGGTGACAAGGCACCGGTATATCGCTTTTTTTGACTGTAAAATTTTCGGTTTAATTTATAATTATACTGTCTAGAAAAATAATGCGCACTGAAAAAACCTTCAAGTTCGCCATTGAATTGGTCGATCCAAATTCTAATTAAATCATTGTATGGGTTGAAATTGTAGCTAAACACAGGTTTTTTTATTGTATAATTCGACCGTTTATTTGGCGATATATTTTCACAGAATTTTTTTTTAGATTAGATAGTCACAAATTTTTATGCAGAGTATTTTGCTGACAACAGCAAAGTAATTCAATGTTTATAATAATAGGTGGGGTCTGGGGAATAGGTAAATATTGTTTCGATAGCGGCAGTTATGATATGTCGATACAAGAAAAGGTGATAAATTATAATGCCTAAATTACTAAATAAAATAATAATGTTTAATATAGGTTTGTGGGTATAATAGTTTCCTTGTTGGTATTTGATGTTGATCGATAAAATATTGATGGGTGACGGTGAACGGATTCGAGTATCTGTTTATCTTTTTATTGATTTTTACTAATCAATAAAATAAAACGTTTAAAATGAATTCCTCAGAAAGCTGGATATATCTCTGTATTAGTGATGTTCCTACTCTCCAATGTCATGCTCCGGAGCTCCGGCCATTTAAAGCGGAGGGTGCTCCGCCTATTAAGTAAGCAATTTTAAGCTTATTTAAGCTTGAAATACCCTCAAAGTTACTCTATCTGCATTTTAAAAACTATTTTTAGCGTATTAAATAAGTTTTGAAAAAAAATTCAAAAATATTTAACAAAATAATATATGGCATCACTCTTAGTACAAAAGTTGGGCGAAGTTCCGGAGCTCTGGGGGTTACTCCGGAACTCGGAGCTCTGGAGCACATCACTATTTTGTATAGATTATCCAGCCATCTGTAAATTTTGTTTATTCAAATTTCTGTTTTGTAGATTTCCATGGACGACAAATTATAGTCTATACAAAAATTATGCGGGCTGGCGACAAAACCCGAACTTTTGAAAATTATTTCTCCATAACCGAAGGTAGAATATGTTCGGGACATATATCGGAGCATAGCTCAGACTCTTAACTATCTTTTAAAAGGGTTAAAAATTGTTTTTCTATGACGTCATCACTACGGCCGATGCCGTGAAAAAAATCTGGTCCTTTTTTATTAGTACGAGATGAGAAACGGATGAGAAACGCCGCTTGGTACGCTGTTATAGAACATACTTTTTCGAGTTTTTTCCCAGAATTTGAACGAAATCAGCTCGCTTAAATTTTTTTTATGATGCGTTGAATGCGCGCGGTGTTTGCGATTTTTCGCCAAATTAATACAGTGCAAGAAAGATAGCTTTTGTTTTGCTTCCTGCTCGACGTGTGTACGATTTTGATCATATTGTTATATATTAAATGTTCGCCATTGTTTAACCCTTACTTTTAACCTGAATTTTTTTGGGGGGTTGACCTTTCTGGGCTAGGGCCAAACACAAATGCCGCAAAATTTTTTCGGAATTTTTTTTTTAACCATTAAAAACGTACAATTTATCAAAAATTGACGACTTTTGTTTTAGGACTGTGTCAAAAAACCTAATATTAAGCTTAAGTCAAAAATGACAAATTTAAAATTTGAAAGCATTCCAAGCCCGTATGCTGGCAGCAGAAAACCTTTAAATTAAAAACTTTTCCAAAAAAAAAGCCTTAAAGATTCTTTTTTTCGAATTTCCAGGTTATTTTGTTAGAAAAACATATTTTCAAAGTTAAAATCCTAATACAAAATTGCCAAATATCGCAGCTAAACAATGGTCTTTTTTAAGTGTTTTCTTTTTTGCAAACATGTTCCCCGTTTGTCAACACAAAAACAAATTTCTAATAACTTTGTCTCCCAACTTTTGCCAATATCCAAATTTAATTTTTTGAAGTAATGTTATTTTTCGTGTAAAAACATTTGAATCCGCAATCTAGTCTGAATTGCGTCATTTTAATTGCGGAAGAGCCAATAAAAATCATCAATTATAACCTAATGACAAAAATTTGCATCGCGCAAGGAAGAATTTTCGAATGTTAACGAAAATTTATGTTGTGTTTTCATGGGGTCATTTGGACCACTTTTTAATGTTTTAAATCAAAATAAACTAAAAAAATTAAACTAATCTTCTGAAGTTTATTATTCTTGTAAAACTTTTAAATTTAGAGATTTGCTGCTGCCAGCATACGTGCTGGCATGTTTCCAAATTTTAATTTCGAAATTTTTGACAGCTTATTGTAAGCTTAATTTTAGGTTTTTTGACACAAACCTGAAATAAAAAGTCGTCATTTTTTGATAAATATTACGTTTTTAACGGTTTAAAAAAATTGAAAAAATATTTCGGCATTTGTGTTTATCCACCCCTAGCCCCCGGGGGGTAAACCCCCCAAAAAAATTTTAGGTCAAAAATAAGGGATAAAAAATGGCGAAATTTAATATTATATAACAATATAATCAAACTCGTACACACGTCGAGGAGGAAGCAAAACAAAAGGTATCATTTTTGTAGTGTATTAATTTGGCCAAAAATCGCGAAAACCGCACGCATTCAACGCATCATAAAACAAATTTCAGCGAACTGATTTCGCGCATATTTTTAGAAAAAACTTTAAAAAGTGTGTTCTAAGAGCATATCAAACGGCGTTTCTTATCTCGTACTAATATAAAGTTTTGTTTTCTTTTGGGACCCGGTTTTGTGATAGTAGTGATCGGCGGTAGTGATGACGTCATAGAAAAACAATTTTTATAACCTTTTTAAAAGTTAGCTAAGAGTCTGAGCTATGCTCCGTATCCGATACATGTCCCATACATATTCTACTTTCGGTTATGGAGATATAGCCTTCCAAAATTTGAGTTTTGTCGCCAGTCGGCAATATTTTTGTATAGACTATAGCTGATCTGTAAATTTTGTTCATTGTGCTAATTTTATTATTTTTTTATGCAAATTTTTTGTTTTGTAGATTTCCGTGGACGATAAACTGACGCCCTTAAACGTTCTGGAAGAAGAAACCGAAACGGCTAAACACGTCTTGACGGGGGTTCCCACGGGGAAAATCGGGAAAATGCAAATTTTAAACTCCGGGAAAGTCCGGCTGATTATCGGCGGGCTGACTTTCGAAGTGGAAAAAGGCTGCCAGATAGGATGTCAACAAGTATATCGATATATCTTTCACTATTAATTTATATTATGATGTTTAATTTGCATGAAGCATGAGTTGCGCGGACCTGATTTTACGTTTAGTACTATGATGATTAGTACATTCAGTATTTTCTTTTTTCAGTTTTTCAACCGAAGAAATAGGAAGATTCAACAGTTGCGAACGCACTTTCGACATTTCAATTTCATGTACTGCACATGAATTCATAAGGAATACATTGCAATCTTATTACTATTATTATTTAAAACGATTGAGTACATAGGTGTTTTTTTTTGGTGGGGGGACAGAGGGGTCAACCCCCCCTTATACTAAAATTTCGGACCCCCTCATAGAAAAAATCCAGGGCCCCCCAAAGCTCGAAAGCGGTTTGGCCTGACTCCTTCCCTAGCGAGGTTGACCCCCCCCCTCCTCCCGACCAATTTGGAAGTATAATTTTCTATTTCACGATTGTCAAAACCCTCCTATTTTAAAGGAAATTATTCAGACCTTCACAGATTTATGACCTTATAGAATCATTTTTAGCCAATTAGGATTTGGGAAAAAAATAGAGATCTTTCATTCATTGGAGATCCAATTTTTTCCCAATCGCTTATTGGCTAAAGTGATTGTAACAGCTCCTCCCACAACCATTCCCACGGAGCAAAACTAACATATCATGACGTAATGACGAATACTATGACATTTTGAGGGTCCTAAAATCCTGACGTCTTACTATCAAAAACACGGTTTTTTAGTAAATTTGAAATATCGCACCCGGGGTCGACCCCCTAAAAAGCCAGGGGGGTGCGGACCCCCCTGGCCTTTCACCCGGGGGTGGACCCCTCCCAGCGGACCTGACCAAAAACACCTATGATTGAGCTAGAATTTGTTAGCAATTAAAAAATATTTTTGTATAAAATCTCATTAAGAACCTAAGCGATGGACGGAAAGCGTTCCAAAGCAGCCAGAGTGAAAACCATTCGTAGTTAAAAGAACAAAAACTCAGTAGAGTATGGTTGGGTGATGTCTAATTCACGTTACTTATTTCGAGGGGCCCAATATTCCGATAAATAAATATAATATATATATATATATATATATATATATATATATATATATATATATATATATATATATATATATATATATATATATATATATATATATATATATATATATATATATATATATCTATTATATATATATTTATATATATATATTTATTTGAACCCTAAAGTGAGATGAATAAGCGTATTCATGGTGCCCACGTTGTCATTATTACCTTTCGTCTAAACGAATAGAGTATTAAAATGCATGCGTAAGTACAGACCTGT
>JASAMX010027005.1:0-34760 GCA_030248175.1 Microlaimidae sp. YZB2_3
AGGGCAGTTCACAGCTGCGACTTACCACTTATGACTTAAAACTTAGGACTTAAGCGTTTCGCCTTAGGACTTAAGAAGCCTTCCGATTCACAGCTATCTAATAATTGACTTTAGACTTAAACATTTTTTGTTGGAAATTTTAATTAAAATATCGAAATTGCAATATATTTAATGACAAAATGGTAAATTTAAATTTGTAGTTAAGTCATCTTAAGCAATTTATTAGAAATGAATAGTTTGTCTTTTACGAAAACAACATATTTAGACAGAAAATACAATTATTATGATACTGCATCTTAAAAATAATTTGTTTTAGTGTTGTTTTAACTTTTAAATTATTTGATTAGAAGATTTTGAATACAATACAAATCTAATGTGATTCATTCAAACTATAATGATAAAAAAAGAAATATTTATTTATTACCTTTTTTAATTTATTTTGGATGCAACAATATAGTTTGAAATAATATTGTTCTGTAATTTTTTTCATTTTAGTTAGTGCATTGAAATTCGATTTAACAAATAAAACACATTTTTTTAGAAAAGTCTAAATTAATTATGGCTTCAAAATTTAAAAATTCAACAATTCACGATTTTTCAACTGCGCAGTTTTGTTGAGTTTTTAAGTTTTTTCTTGGATTTATAGTGAATATTTGAATTTATACCGATTTTCAGACTTAATGTTTCAGAACAATGTTTAATTTGTCGTTTTGTTTGAAAAACTTTCATTTTTCATACAAAATATTTGTTTTTTAATCCTTTAAACGAAAAATATTTAACTAATGTCTTAAGTCAAAATATAACATGATTCAATTCTTAAGTCTAAACTCATAAGTCTTAAGCGTAAAGTCTTAAGTTTTAAGTCAAGCTGTGAAGCGGACCGTAAGTCATAAGTCTCCACTCTGAAGTGTAAAGTCTTAAGTCTTAAGCCGTAAGTTTGAGCTGTGAACCGCGCTTTATTGTGGTTAATGTATAAATTATGCAAATATATTATGCATCTATGTCTCTATTTAGTGCATTGAATTTGATATTATAATATACCATTTTATTTCTTGCGCAAAAATTGTTTCTTGTAAGAAATTTTTTGGTAATTTTTGGTATCCGTGTTTGTCATGCCTCCTTTTAAATGCAAAATCCTCTTAGAAACCTTTCTGTACATTAGAATTTTCGTCGTTATTCTTCATAAAAATTATCATTATATTTAAGCGATATTTTTGTTATTAACTCTTTAACCGTAGCAAAGTAAATTTTGACTTAATACAATTTTTTTATCAGTAGGACCTAATACATCGATTATAGTATGAATTAAAAAACAAAAAATACATCAGGAATTTGAATGCTGCGCTTTTAAGTTAGAGCATGTTTATTCAGAAAACAAAGTTTAAAAAAAATTAAGCAAGTTAGATTTAATAAACCTAAATCTAAGCTAAGCATTTACCATTTTAGTTGCTTTATTGGGCCCATCCGTTGTTATGAAAAAAGCAATAAAACACCTAGTAATGTACAAACAGAAAAACGGTTAATAATAAATACGATTTATATTATTAAGCTCTATTCTTTGTTTGTTATTGTCCGAATTAACAGATGAAGGAAAAGAAGTGCAACGTTAAAACACATACTTGATTACTGAAAGTGACTTTACTGATTTTTATTTTTAAATGTTCTCTTCTAAGAAACAACAAATTAAAAACTCAATAACAAACCCCCATCTCAGTAATACCTCTTATTTAATTTAAAAATATGTTTTAGTTGTGTTATTCGCATTTTAGAACTATTTTGATCGTTTGCAATAAATTTTTTTAAAAATCGTCGGAGACTTTTTTGTCATATTAGTATCAGAACCTCTGTAGGGTTTTTTTGTTTTTAAAAAATTCTCCTGTTTTATCTAAACTCAAATGCCGCGAGGTAGCGACAAATAAAAAACTAACTTGTTTTAGCAAAACCCCTTAAAAACTTTATTTTAAAATAATATAGCGTGTTCCAAACGGCCTTAAAATTTTGATAATACTTTGAAACTGAAAATTTATCTTAATTTCGGTCCGCAAATAAGCAAATTCTCATTTTGGAGAACTGACAACCAGTCCATATAATGTTTTAGAATGGCTTAAACATTACTTAAATTTACGAAATCCTCTTACAATTGAGAATTAAGTGCTGTTTATCTAATATTTATTTAAAAGTATTTATAATCCTGTTTATTTTTTAAAAAATATTCGCAATTTATTCTTGTTTCTAGCATTATTGTTGTAATTCTTGCAAATGAAAAAATAAAAAAAAATTAACATTATTAAAAAAGCAAATTACAAATCGACTTATCATTATAAGAAAAAGCAAAAAATAAAACGGTCATTTTTCAAATTAATATTTGTTTACGAAGTTTATGCAAAAACCCATGGCTTGTTGGATTTGTCGCTTCCAGATAGCCTTCGGGCTTAAGTGATCTGCGATTTTTTAAAGTTGGCAGATAACATGAGAGATATCACGCATGAGATATGGTTAGATAGATATAAAGAAGACGTAAACTTGTCGGTTGAAATGAAATTTTAAAAACCACAAAAAATATTCACTCATTACATCAAATCATGGGCCGACAATCACAAAATTGCCACTTTTAAATAAGAAGTAACCTCAAAAGTAATAAGTCGCGATTTTATGAGATTGTAGTCGATCCTGTTTTTAGTAGTCCCTGCAATAATGACGTGTTGCTATACAGTGCATTGCATGTTGCTATACATTTTTTTCGTTTAGGAGCACTTTATCGCGTCACTTTCAGGCGATTTATTTATTCCGTGTATTGATTTATTTAATTAATAATATGCGCAGATTTATTTTTTTAGTTCTGTTCATTTAAACAGCGTGATTTAAACGAGAAGGAAGAAAAGCGAGCGCAATAATTGTTTTCTGTGCCGTCTAGGTTTTAAATTTCCGCGCAGTTTTAACATAATAAGGAACTATTACTGTTAAGTTACGTTCGTCTTTATATTATGTTTGTTTATAATATTCGTTCCTTTTTTTGTCCTTATTAATAAAAATTTTGGCTTTTTTGAAAAACTTACTTGTCATGTTAATTCTTTTTACGCTGTTTTTATTGCTTAATAACTCTTGTGCAAATCTTATTTTAACCTTTATTTCATTTTTAAAAGCTAATGTTCATTATAATGTAAGTGTTTTTTGATAAGTTTTGTACACTGCAGAAAAAACGTTATTAAGGTGATGAGCTGATAGTTTACATTTTTGTTTTTCACCAGGTTTTCTGAAATTTTTGATAAAATATGTGCGTGCGTTTGTGCTTGCGTACATATGTACGTGCCCGCATATGTACATGCGTGCGTGCTGTGTGTGGTTGTGTATGCACGCGTGCTTACGTGCGTGCGTGCGTGCGTGCGTGCATGCGTGCGTGCGTGCGTGTGTGCGTGCGTGCGTACGTACGTGCGTGCGTGCGTGCGTGCGTGCGTGCGTGCGTGCGTGCGTGCGTGCGTGTACATCGTGCTTGTGTGTGCGTGCGTGCGTGCGTTGTCGTGCATGTGTGTGTGCGTGCGTGCGTACGTACGTGCGTGCGTGCGTGCGTGAGTGCGTGAGTGCGTGCGTGCATGCGTGCGTGCGTGCGTGCGTGCGTGCCTGCGTGCGTGCGTGCGTGCGTGCGTGCGTGCGTGCGTGCGTGCGTGCGTGCGTGCGTGCGTGCGTGCGTGCGTGCGTGCGTGCGTGCGTGCGTGCGTGCGTGCGTGCGTGCGTGCGTGCGTGCGTGCGTGCGTGCGTGCGTGTTTTAAAACGGTTGAGAAAAAAAACATTAAATGTGACACGGCGAGATTTTCAATTTTAGGGACGTCATTATTATGCAACCCCCTCCCATTTTTTTCAGAGTGCACTATTTTTGTAAAAACTTTTTGTTACTATTCTTGAATTTTAGATATTCATCAAAAGTCAAAGCAACGCAGTAAATGGCCAGAAGATTTAATAATAACCTGTTAAAATCAAAACTAAAATTATTTCAAGAAAACATTGCAAAACGCCATGATCAGCTTATGGATGAAATTGTGGATTATTTAAATGCCGCTATTGAAACAAACAGTTTTTATTATCATGACATAATAGAATCTTTGGGTCTTCAGGAAACTAATGAGTTTATTAACATTTGTAAGAAAATTACAAGCAGTGGTATAAGAAATTCTAACGAACAATTGCAAACATTGCAAACGATGCGTTTACAACGAATTCAAACAGAATTAGACATTCGTATACAACTGATTAGTACTTATCAAGATGTAAAACTTTCAGAATATAAAAAAATATTGCACTACGATCAGAGCTTAGCAAAGAATATGTAAGAAAATGTAGTCAACCAATGTTTTGTGGATTTATAGAAAGCTTTTTACATCAAATGAAATATTTAAGAAATAACCTGAGCAACTGTTCTTCAGCCGAGCTCATTTTAAAATATGAATCCGCACTTCAAGTTGAAATTAATCGCTTTAAATCTAAGCTACCTGTTTATTCAAAAAAAGTTGACATAATGAACTCAATATGTAGTAATCAAGTTGTTATCATTGTTGCTGAGACTGGAAGTGGTAAAAGCACTCAGCTTCCTCAGTATGTAAGCGAGATGATTTTAAACAAAGTTCCTGGAATGTGCGATGCCGGGTTAGTTGCCTGTACCCAACCAAGAAAACTAGCAGCTATTAGTTTGGCAAAAT
The DNA here is from genome assembly GCA_030248175.1 of Microlaimidae sp. YZB2_3. Lineage (NCBI taxonomy): Eukaryota > Metazoa > Nematoda > Chromadorea > Desmodorida > Microlaimidae > Microlaimidae sp. YZB2_3. Next base: position 4,692 of record JASAMX010027005.1, read on the forward strand.
ATGTCGAAAAAGAACGACTTTCTGATGATATTGTAGCATGTAAAGTCACTACTGCTAATTATAAGCTGTTGTCATTAAAAACTCTATTATATATGACTGAATCTGTGCTACTGAACGAGTTTGCAGCCGATCCACTTCTGGAAAAGTATAGCTGCATTATTGTTGATGAAGCTCATGAAAGAACAATAAAAACTGATGTTTTGTTGGGAATGCTTAAACGCTGCTTACACCAGCGACCTAAATTTAAATTGATTATTACATCAGCAACAATATCTCCAGAACAATTTCAGCGCTTTTTTAATGATTTTCATTGTTCTTTAATTAAAATACCAGGAAATTATCATGAAGTTGTTATAAAATACATACCATTGCAAAATAAAAATGATTCTGACAATGAAGAAAATGAGAATATTACTTATTTGGAACACTCTGTGAACCAAACTATAAATATTTTATCAGAACCTAATAATCAAGGAGATATTTTGGTGTTTTTAGCAACTACTTTTGAAACACAAAAAGCTTGCAGATTATTAGAACGTCAAAATATTGAAAATGTTGAAGTCTTTGAACTTCATGGAAAGTTATCATGGGATGAACAGGCTAATGTTTTAAGACCCACACCAGATCTCATAAGAAAAGTTATTTTTGCAACAAATGTAGCTGAGACTTCAGTGACTATTCCTGGAATTTTTCATGTGATTGACTGCGGTTTTGTAAATGAAATGCAGTATGACCCTCACAAAGGAACTTCTAGATTAATTGTAACAAGCATATCAAAGAGTTCTGCTAAACAACGAAAAGGTCGAGCTGGTCGAACAGCTCCTGGTATATGTTATCGGCTTTACAGTGAAGAAAAATTTGAATTAATGCCTGAAAATATTATTTCTGAAATTAAACGCTGCAATCTTGGCCAAATCATACTTTTTTTAAAACGAATGGGTATTAAAAATATTGCTGAATTTGATTTTATTGAATCACCAAATACTGAAACTATAAAAAATTCACTAGCTCAGTTAAAACGTCTGGGAGCCATTAATTCAAATGAAGAAATAACAAAAATCGGGCTTTCAATTGAATATTTAGACATTGAGCCTCGTTATGCCATGTTTCTTTTGAACTCTATAGAAAAAGGAATTGGAAATATCGGTCTGCTTTTAGTTTCTTGTCTTATTACTGGTAGAATATTTTATAAAGGAGGGAAAAATGAAATCAAAAAAAGGGATGAAAGAAAACTTCAATTTTGTGATGAACATGGAGATTTTATTACATATTTAAATTTGTTCAGGGAGTATTCAAAAATAAAAAAAGATCCTTCAAAAAAACACTGGTGTTTTGAAAATTCAATTAATTTTAAATCAATAAATGCTTGTATTGCTCAAGCAAGAGATTTAAAAAGACTGCTTTCCCAAATGCCCCTTAATTTGCAGCCTGCGGGAATAGGAGATGTCTTAAAAAGCCGCCATATTCTTTTAACACATGATGTTTGTTCTGAAATAAGAAATACCTTATCTTCATTATTTTTGCAATGTTTTCCAGAAAATTGGGCTCGTTATACGGGACATCCTAAAGGTGGTTATTACAGTCCATATTTAGATCGCTATGTAGTTATACATCCATCATCTTCTCTTTACATTATGGGTAATAACCCAGAGTGGATTGTGTTTGAGTTTACATTGGAGTCTAGTCGCCTTTTTGCTCATTGCATAAATATGGTAGAATATGAATATCAAATAAAAGAAAATCAAATTAATGACTATGATATGGAGCTATCGAAATCAGCAAAGCTTCAAAAGCATAGCTTAATTGGTATTGCTGGACCAATTTTATGTGAAAAACTCCAACGTGAAAAATATAAGTGTACAAAGCGCTTAGCTGGAGATTGTGGTGAGCCAGTTGTTTTAGAATCTCTACATTACACTGATTGTGTTAGTTTTATTTATACATCTCCAAGAAGAATGAAGGCCGTTTTAAATGAAATATGTAAATATCTTTCTGATGAAAAAATGAAACTGAAAAATGAAGTTATTGAAAAACCTTTATGTACTAATAGTAACTGGGGTGTATCACTTGGCTCTGCTGCTAAAGTTTTATCCATACTTCTACCTGAGGAAAACCTTTCTTTTTATATAAATGCAATACCAAAAAAATATTCTGTTTCTGAACTATTATATTTCTTACAACTTTATGGAAGTGTTCATGAATTTTTTTATACTAAATGTTTACTAGACAAAAAAAATTATAAAGGTATGCTGCATAAACATTGTACCTATCGTTTATCAAACATAACTAGTGGAACTTTAAATATCAAAAATTGTGAAAACATGATTTCAAAAAATGAATCTTTGATTGAAAAATCTAGTCCTAGTTGTCAAAGTGGTAAGATTAATTGCTCAGTTGTTTACAAATGCTCCGAAGAAAGCTTTCAAGCCCAAACAAATTTATTTGATAAATACGCTATAAAATTGATACCTGATCAGAAAAACAGAAAATTTCAACTGAAATATCAATGGAAAAGGCGATTTTTTACTGAACCTGGTTGGATAAAATATGACGATTCCGAATATACTAAAGATTATTTGCGAAGTTTAATTGAAAATGAACTAAAAAAATCAAACAACAAAATTTCAGTAAAAAATGACAGGAAAAATCAAGATCAACTAGTTGCATTTGGAATTGATGTAAACGATAACAATGAGTGGGAAACAAAAGTAAAAGCTTGTTTTATAAATCATACAGTTCCTGAAAATTTAAAATGTACTTTGACCCTCTCAAAACCATTTAAAACTTCCAAAGAACAATTAGTTGAATTTAAACAAGCTTTAAATGAACTATTCAAAAAATCGGTGTCATCACGGTCATTTTTCATTAAACTTTTAGATGTTGATGATAGCCATAAGACATACACTGCTATAATAACTTTTAACGATCTTTTCAGCTTACAGCAAGCAGAAGAAATGCTGATTGGAAGTCTTTTTAATAGTATAAGCATTTTAGATTCTGCTGTAGAAATAGAACTGCAAATTACTGACTATTTTAAAGTTTCTAATAAGGTTTTCACACTGTTTAAACAAGACTTTAAAAATAAACAGCAAGAATTGTCAAAACAAGGTGGACTTAAAGTTACATGTTTACCAAATGAGGGAAAAAACATAGTTTTTCGCTTAGTGGCAGATCAAACTGAGCTTATTAATTTTGCAGAATCAGAACTGAAATCAGTCATAGAAAGCACATTAATTAATGATGGCATTAGCAAAGAATTATTATTTACCAAAGCTGGAATGAATTTATTAACTGAATTAAAAGAAGAAAACGAATTCGTTTATATAATTATCAAACCAATAACAAAAATTGTAAATATTATTGGAAAAACATTTGAAAGACAAAAAATCATAAAAAGAATAACAAAGTTTTGTGGGAAAAACCAAGAATTTCTTAAGAAAGCAGGAAGAGACACTATTATATTAAAAGGTCATGATAAACCACCTGGATTAATGAAGGCATTGTTGAAACGTTTTAACTATAAAATAGATAATCTTCAGTGTCATTTAGGAGAAGGTTGTTTTGATTTAACTTTGAATCTGTTGGAACACCGGCTTACATATATGGGTAATAAAAATAACTTTGAACAATTGATTAAAATTATTAAGGACATAGAAAAGTCTCTATTAAATTCAGAATTGATTACATCATCATTTGATGGCACTGAATGCAGTGTTTGTCTATGTATTTTTCCAAAAGGTTTTCGTCTAAACCTTTGTGGACACTTTATCTGTGAACTATGTTTAAAACAATTATTTCAAAACTATAAACAATTTCCTGCTGATATTGAATTAACTTGCAATTATTCAAAAAACAATGAACAATGCGGCCAGCCATTTACAATAAGTGATTTTCAACAAATGGAACATCAAAATATTATAAATATGGATGATATAGCACAAATTGCTGCTGAACAGCACATTGTAGAAAATCCAAAAAGTTATTTTAGCTGTAACACTCAAGGATGTGAAGGAATTTTTAAGGTAATTAAAAAAATTTTTTACAACATTAAACATAATTATTTTCTTTTAATGATATTGGAAAACGTCATGTTAACAATTGTATAGGATTTTATTTTTGGTGCGTACATGGACTGGCCAGGATTTCCAAAAAAGGGTAGTGTCCAATCTTGAACAAAATTTCGAAAAGGGGGGTCCAGAGGGGTTCAAATTTTAAGCGTTAATGTAATATTAAAAAAAAAACTAAACCTCAGTACATCTTTTAAAAAATTTCATTCATCATACAAATTTTTTTTTAATTATTTTTACTCAATTTATACAATTGATTATTAATATTAGCATTGTTTAAAGCTTACTTAGAGCTCAAAGCTTTTGTTTTTTTGTAGAAAACTAAAAGATAACATTAAATATTAAAGCCATGGGTGGCCCAAAAGCCTTAAAAAGTGGTTTGATTATTTTTTTCATAAAAAAGCATTCAAAAAGAATTATCTGTGTTACTTACCCCTTTGCCGCTGCAAAAATAAGTTCCTACACTCTACCACTGCGGTATTTCCACAACCGTGACTCGAGTATACAAAACAAAAATGTTAAAATATGGAATTACTTGCAATTTTTAAAAAATATAAGGATGAAAAACAGATATAAAAAATTCTAGTATTAAAAATAAATAACGCATAAGAATTAATTTATTAAATCATAAACGTGAAAAATTACAATATAATTATGACAAAAATTACAAAAAACCTAATAAATTTAAATTTTAAACTAAATAGGGTTATAAATGTAAAAGCTATTAACACTTCTGCATTAATTTTATTATTTAAAAAATATTTTCACAGATTTTATTTCAAAGCCAAATTTTCAATTTATATGAAAAAATGGGGTTTGGGCCTAACACTACTGACCTTTTGCTTAACCAGTTCCCATGAAGGCCTTTTTCCCTGCTACAACCGTGAAACCTTTGTACAACAAAGGTAAAACCGTCTCACTGTAGTGGTATTTTCGTATGACAAATGTCGTACGTAAACTTTACCGCAGTAAGCTCTTCACATTACCTGGGTTTTACTTCCTTCATGGTCATACATAATTTTTTGCCCAGTGAGTGCCATAAAATAGTGCCCAGTGAGCGAGCAAATCAAAATGGTAAAAGCTGTACAGTAGCAATGCATCATAAAATATCCTACGTAAAAACTGTATCCGTGACAAAAATCCGCATATACCACCGTATCGCTTTAACTATTTCAATTTGCTCGCTCACTGAGCACCACTCGCGTAAAAAATTAAGTATGACAGAAGTATGACATAGGCCGCACAAACGTTTCACGGTTGTAACTGAAGAGAAGGCAATTACGGGAATGGGTTAATACTCAAATATTTTGCCACTGAATTAGCCCTCCTTTAGTCACTGATATTATCATTTTAAAATCTATTTCAACAGCATCACGTTGTCATTTTATTTCCGCAGATTTTTGTAATATTTTTACGAAATTTTGATTTGACTTGACATTGCAACTAATTTTTGCTAATTGAAATATTTTTTGTCAAATAGAAAAAAAATAGAAGAAATAACTCTATGTAAATGAACAAACTTAAAAGTGTAAAAAGAATTTATTTAATTTGCATAAAATTTATTTCATAAAATAAGATACATAAAGCCGATATTACTTGGCGCTAATTATGCAATCACCATACGTTGTAAAAAGTTACTTTTACTTTTACTTAAACTAATAAAAGTAACGGATTTTGGATTACTTTTACTTTTACTCGACTTTTAAATTTCACTTAATTTTACTTTTACTCTTATTCGACTTTTGAAATTTTAATTACTTTTACTCTTACTCGGATTTTTTCCTGCAAATACTTAAATTAATTTAAGTATAATTTAAGTAATTTCAATGAGTAGATTCCTTATGAGCTTGTTGTAAAATGAGTGGCTGAAGAAAATTATTTAAGCCGCTAACTCGCTAAAACCATTTATTTTGACCAAAAAACTTATTAAACTGATAATTTACACATAAAATTAGCAAAAAACTTTAGAACGGAGTTCTGGAGCTTCAAAAACCGGCGTTTTACTCCGTTTCAAAATTACTTTTATTATACTTTTACTCTTACTTTTACTTAAAAAAATGGATCTTACTTTTACTTTTATGCTTTACTTAAATAAAATTTTGACCTTTACTTTTACTTTTACTTTACTTAAATTAAAAATCACAAATTACTTTTACTCTTACTTTACTTAAATTTTTTTCAAATTATGTTTACTTTTACTTAAAATAATCCATAAAATCAAATTTTCTATTTATTACAATGCTTTTAATGTAACAAAACTCGCCATAAAAAGACAAAGTCATGTGAAAAATGCGTTAATTTGAGAGAGTAGCTAAAACGTGATCATAAACAGATAGTTTTAGAAGGACAACTAATGCAGTCCAAAAAATATTATCGCTAAATTCTGAATTCTGGGTCTACAGTGCATGTAGAATGATGGTTTTTCCGTTATAAAGAAAATCGTACTCACACAAGCCGTGATTTTCCTTCAAAAATGATGCGTTTTTTAATAAAAAATAAAACATAGATCTAAATAAACGAAATTTAACAAAATGCTTATCATCAAAGGTTTTTTATAAAAAAAAACAATATAAGAATCAAAAATTACAATACATAGTAATCATGGCATCAAATTGACATTAATTCTTAGGTTAAACAAGAATTTAATATGTTTAACTGATAATCTGGCAAATAGGGCCAACTTTATTTGAGTTAAATTCAAAGAACAGCAATTTAGACCAAAGAAGTATCCGAACAACTGAAACGGTCTAGTTTGTATTAGTAAAAAAAAAAAGTTTTCCAGATCTAAAACTATAATTTTTAAAATCTTTACGAAAAACTAAAAATTTGGGTTTGGTGGGCCCTACTTAAAGCCTAAGATTTTTTTTTTTCAAATCGAAAGTGCTCATTGTTTAAGAATTTAGTTTACAATTTTAGTTTAGAAAATTATATCAATAGACGATCTATGAAATTAAATTATCGTTTCAATTTTGTTTTAAAAAAACTGAAACCAAAAGTGCATAAAAAACGAACTTCATTTATAAAATATCTTAAAGTTTAAAGCTTAAATTCTGTTCCCAGTGCATGTCATTTTTCAACATATGTTCTTTGGGGAAAAAAACTTATTTAATCTTGAATAAATCTGCGTTTTTTATGGCTCATTAATACCCAAAATATTAATTTTATCGTTATCCTAAAATTATATGTACATTGTAATGTCTGCATTTCTTAAAATATTTATATATAATAATTATATGTAATATAAATATGTAATATTCATATTTTAGAGTTCTGATGATATTATTGGTGCCATATGCGAAAGCTGTAGCTCAAAAGTCTGTAGGCGTTGTAGAAAGAAGGCGCATCTACAAACTACCCCATGCCAATCTTGGTCCCCGCACGATAATCAGTATAATACCAGTGGATGGATTCCTTGGTTGAAAGCCAAAATTTTTGACAGTCCGCTAATCAAATTTTGCCCCAACTGCGGTGTACAAATATTCAAACCTGAAGGCTGTGATCTACTCAGGTGTAAACTGTGCAAAACTATTTTTTGTTGGATTTGTAAAAAAACAGGAAAATATTGGGAAATCAAAAGGCATATTTATGTGGATCATAAAAAATGATGCATATGTACTATGGTATAAATAAAACCAAAAGATGGGAGGTAGTCATGTTCTCTGGAGCTTTGAGCTTCGGAGTAAAGCTTCATATTTCAACAATCCTGATCAATCCCAAAACTCCAGTGCTTAGTAAAATTTTTTGCAAATTAAATTTTTCAAAATTTATTATTGTTCCAGAATTCCGAATTGAATGTTTTAAATTATATTTCAAGTTACGTAAGCTTGAAATCAAGCTTAAGTATGCTTGAAATCGTTTATTTTAAAGGCAAGGCTTTGGATCTTCAAAGCTTCATCTGCTTTAAATGACCCAAGGTGAGGAGCATGATATAATGCAAACTATCAGCTCATCATCACCTTAATAGCGTTTTATTTTTTTTGCAGTGCACAAAACTTATCAAAAAACACTAGTATTATAATGAACATTAGCTTTTAAAAATGAAATAAAGGTTAAAATAAGATTTGCACAAGAGTTATTAAGCAATAAAAACAGTAAAAAGAATAAACATGACAAGTAAGTTTTTCAAAAAAAGCCAAAATTTTTATTAATAAGGACAAAAAAAGGAACGAATATTATAAACAAAAAACATAATATAAAGACGAACGTAACTTAACAGTGTTAGTTCCTTATTATGTTAAAACTGCGCGGAAATTTAAAACGTAGACGGCACAGAAAACAATTATTGCGCTCGCTTTTCTTCCTTCTCGTTTAAATCACGCTGTTTAAATGAACAGAACTAAAAAAAATAAATCTGCACATAGTATTAATTAAATAAATCAATACATGGAATAAATAAATCGCCTGAAAGTGACGCGATAAACTGCTCCTAAACGAAAAAAAATGTAGTATATTCCACTGTATAGCAACACGTCATTATTGCAGGGACTTATAAAAACAGGATCGACTACAATCTCATAAAATCGCGACTTATTACTTTTGAGGTTACTTCTTATTTAAAAGTGGTAATTTTGTGATTGTCGGTTCATGATTTGATGTAATGAGTGAATATTTTTTTGTGTTTTTTTAAAATTTCATTTCAACCGACAAGTTTACGTCTTCTTTATATCTATCTAACAATATCTCATGCGTGATATCTCTCATGTTATCTGCCAACTTTAAAAAATCGCAGATCACTTAAACCCGAAAGCTATCTGGAAGCGAAAAATCCAACAAGCCATGGGTTTTTGCATAAACTTCGTAAACAAATATTAATTTGAAAAATGACCGTTTTATTTTTTGCTTTTTCTTATAATGATATGTCGATTTGTAATTTGCTTTTTTAATAATGTTAATTTTATTTTTTTAGTTTTTCATTTGCAAGAATTACAACAATAATGCTAGAAACAAGAATAAATTGCGAATATTTTTTAAAAAATAAACAGGATTATAAATACTTATAAATAAATATTAGATAAACAGCACTTAATTCTTACTTGTAAGAGGATTTCGTAAATTTCAGTAATGTTTAAGCCATTCTAAAAAATTATATATGGACTGGTTGTCAGTTCTCGAAAATGAGAATTTGCTTATTTGCGGACCGAAATTAAGATAAATTTTCAGTTTCAAAGTATTATCAAAATTTTAAGGCCGTTTGGAACACGCTATATTATTTTAAAATAAAGTTTTTAAAGGGTTTTGCTAAAACAAGTTAGTTTTTTTATTTGTCGCTACCTCGTGGCATTTGAGTTTAGATAAAACAGGAGAATTTTTTAAAAACAAAAAACCCTACAGAGGTTCTGATACTAATATGACAAAAAAGTCTCTTACGATTTTTAAAAAAATTTATTGCAAACGATCAAAATAGTTCTAAAATGCGAATAACACAACTAAAACATATTTTTAAATTAAATAAGAGGTATTACTGAGATGGGGGTTTGTTATTGAGTTTTTAATTTGTTGTTTCTTAGAAGAGAACATTTAAAAATCAAAATCAGTAAAGTCACTTTCAGTAATCAAGTATGTGTTTTAACGTTGCACTTCTTTTCCTTCATCTGTTAATTCGGACAATAACAAACAAAGAATAGAGCTTAATAATATAAATCGTATTTATTATTAACCGTTTTTCTGTTTGTACATTACTAGGTGTTTTATTGCTTTTTTCATAACAACGGATGGGCCCAATAAAGCAACTAAAATGGTAAATGCTTAGCTTAGATTTAGGTTTATTAAATCTAACTTGCTTAATTTTTTTAAACTTTGTTTTCTGAATAAACATGCTCTAACTTAAAAGCGCAGCATTCAAATTCCTGATGTATTTTTTTGCTTTTTAATTCATACTATAATCGATGTATTAGGTCCTGATAAAAAAATTGTATTAAGTCAAAATTTACTTTTCTACGGTTAAAGAGTTAATAACAAAAATATCGCTTAAATATAATGATAATTTTTATGAAGAATAACGACGAAAATTCTAATGTACAGAAAAGTTTCTAAGAGGATTTTGCATTTAAAAGGAGGCATGACAAACACGGATACCAAAAACTACCAAAAAATTTCTTACAAGAAACAATTTTTGCGCAAGAAATAAAATGGTATATTATAATATCAAATTCAATGCACTAAATAGAGACATAGATGCATAATATATTTGCATAATTTATACATTAACCACAATAAAGCGCCGTTCACAGCTCAGACTTTTACGGCTTAAGATTTAAAACTTTAGACTTAAGAGTGGAGACTTATGACTCACGGTCCGCTTCACAGCATAACTTAAAACTTAAGACTTTACGCTTAAGACTTATGATTTTAGACTTAGGAATTGAATCATGTTATATTTTGAATTAAGACTTTAATTAAATTTTTTCGTTTTAAGGAAAATATTTTGTATGAAAAATAAAAATTTTTCAAACAAAACGACAAATAAACATTGTTTTGAAACATTTAGTCAGAAAATCGGGATAAATCCAATAATTCATAATAAATCCGAGAAAAAACTTAAAAACTCAACAAAACTGCGGAGTTAAAAAATGGTGGATTGTTGAATTTTTAAATTTTGAAGCCATAATTAATTTAGGCTTTTCTTAAAAAAATGTTTTATTTGTTAAATCGATTTGCAATGCACCGACTTAAATGAAAAAAATTATAGAACAATATTATTTCAAACGATATTGTTACATTAAAGAAAGGGTAATAAATAAATAAATATAAATTAAAAAGGTAATAAATAAACATTTCTTTTTTATTATTATAGTTTGAGTGGATCACATTAGATTTGTATTGTATTCAAAATCTTCTAATCAAATAATTTAAAACAACACTAAAACAAATTGTTTCTAAGATGCAGTTTCATGATAATTATATTTTCTGTTTAAATATGTTGTTTTAGTAAAAGACAAACTATTTATTTCTAATAAATTGCTTAAAATGACTTAACTACAAATTTTAATTGACCATTTTGTCATTAAATATATTGCAAATTCGATATTTTAATTAAAGATACCAACAAAAAATGTTTAAGTCTAAAGTCAATTATTAGGTACCTGTGAACTGGAACGCTTAAGTCTTAAGTCCTAAGGCAAAACGCTTAAGTCCTAAGTTAAGCGAAGGGAAGTCGCAGCAAAAATGACTACTAGCGCCAAGCTTATGTAGGGGGAAAATTGAGAAACAACAAGCGGCTAGTACATTTTACAGTTTAAAATATTTCACATGTTTATTGTGTAACGGGCCAAACAAGGGTCAAGCCGGTAGTTGATGGTCTTGCGGCCCGGTACACATGGATTACTTATCGTATTTAATAAACACCCTTATGCTGCGACTCCCCTTTAATTTGGCTCAGCCGGTTATTACCCAATAAAGAAGTTTGCACGATTTTTATAATTTGACCTTGGTGTTTGTTCTTGCGTAGTGAGGGGACACACGACACACCCTCTTGACTGGGGGGTCAAGTCGGTTCACGGAGTGGGGTTACGGTAGAGAGGGTTAGGAAGAGGAGGAATTCTTCGCGAATTCCTGTTCAAAAATTACTACGTAGTTGAGATCCAATATGTTGCCAAATGTAAACGAGGATCAAATCCAAATTAGGAAAATACCGTTTGTCAGTAATTATTACTGTGAAACATTACCGTGTTGGGGCATAAAAATAAGAGCGATTTGGTCTCGCTCCTTCAAAAAGTTACTGCTCAAATTGAAAGAGAAGTACAGTACGAACGCAGGCTTAATAAACGGAAGGTAAGGGACTGGTACGAAACATTAAAAATACCAGTACAATTGTGGGACAAAATTTGAGAAGTCTGATGGAGTCAGACTTCTGCAAAAAGTTATGGTTTCCAGCAAAGAGTTGTAAGCTCGATTTTTTCGCTGAGCTCGGTAGCCTCACCTAAGTAATTTAATGGGTGAAACCTTGAAGCAACGGGTTTGAAAATGAATAGTGTTTACCAACCCAAGCTTTGCTTAGGTTTTCAAAAAGTTCCTTCAAGACCTCAAAGCCCGGTGTGCATGGAAAATATGAAGCTACCGAACTAGGAAAAGAACAGCATAAAGTGCAGGGAAGAGTTTTGTCATGGGGATTAGTTGTCAACGAAACATTAAAATTATTAGTGCAATTTTAACGTTTCGTTAAGGGAAAAGTGAGGGATTGGTAAGTGGCCTGGGTTCCGTGGTTCCAATGTGTCGTGTGGGATTTTTATTGAATGTATTTAATTGTGAATTTTAAGCTTATTGTTAAAGTATAGTGAATGCCTAGGTTATGTGTTTTGTGAACCGGCTGTTGCGCCAGTAATTGATTACTTGCGGAGATAAGAAGGTTACACAACGGTTTACACAAAGCGTTTATTTATGAGCGTTTACGAGCGCAACAGACCGCGTTGCGGCGAACAAAAGAATAGACTAACTTTTGCGCACATTGAGCAAATTGAGCAATTTGTTTTGACCAGACTATTTTTAAGGCGTTTAGAAACGCTAAGGCTATAGCTTTTTAGCCTTTTAAAAACCCGTTTTAGCAATTAAAAACAAAGATTAAATTTAAGGAAAATTAAGTAAATTTATAAATTTTTCTATTTTAGTTAGAGGCCTAAGTTTGAATTATTTAAATATTTGATTTTTTTAGAAATTTACCCGATTGGAAAATAAAACGATATTTTTTACAAAGTCAGTGGTTGTCCTTGACGACACACCACTGAGGGTTTTATGTAACCTATTTAACTTAATTAAAAATAGCTACCGAATACGTTGGTAGATTACGTGCAAAATTCTTTACTAATACCTGTACCCAAATTCGTAGTCACTCCACCATAACACTTCCGAAATGCCGCCTTAATCTCAAAGGAGAATTCACAGACAGCCTCTGTGAACTCCCCACTCAACACAAAATCCTTACCTAAGTTGGTCGAAACCAACTATAGCGGTTGGCATCTCAATTGGGTTATTGTCGAATAAAAATAAGGTAAAATAATATAAATACCTAAGCTGGTACTGCCAACACGGGTTCCGAATCAGGTAGGTACAACTAGTCACGGACAGTAAAGCGCAAAACAATAATTACGGAACCCACTGGGCCCACGCACCGCGTGGAGCGCACATGCTGCTATAAACGACTGTTTTGACACGCGCGGCGACAAGCGCGGGCTACTAATTTGATTACAGCGCGTACATTAATATATTTTAAAAATGTTTAAATTGAAATGGAAACATGATTGAACGCGAGTGTAGTGACTACTTAAGACATGAATTAATATTATAAATTTAATTGACCTAAACTGCTCAACGCTATCCGCCACAATTGGTTCAAAATCTCGACCCCTTCTTTTTAAAAATTCTTAAATACTTTTTAAATATTACAAAAGCAAACTCAGTTTTTTGGCGATTTTTAGTTTTTTGCCGTTTTGTTGGTACGGCGCTGCTGGTGCGCTTGGTTTCCAGTTTTTTAATGTTTCAATTACAAAAAATGCTTAATTTAAAAGTTTGGAATGGACTTTTTAAAATTAATTTTTAAATTTTGAATATTTTTATAACCAAACTTAAAAAAACCTATGTAGGTTTGAAATTAGTTTCAAAGCACAAATTTCAACTTTATTTTTACTAATTCAAAAACATTTTTCACAAAGACACTATTTTAGTGATGATTTCTAACTATTGTGACGTTTAATTAAAAAACCAAAATTTATTTCGCACAAACTGATATATTAAAGCACTTCAACGTGGTGAAACATATCATCGTGCAACAATTTTTATGAAGTATAGGTTTAAAGATAAATTCTATCAGAGTGAAAATAGATGAGTGGTAAAGTAACCACTCGTTTTTTGAGAAAATATCACGTGCAGAGAAATACATGACGCAACTAAATAATAATTGGTTACATAACCGCTAACAACTTTTTTTTAATTTCCTCGCTCACGGGTTTATTGTTTATTTCTTCCTGGCGGTGAGCGGTTACGCCCTTAATTTCAGCCTGGAAGACTTTAGCTTTAAACTTAAGAAACTAAGAAAACTAAGATTTTTTCAAATTTTATTATTTTCTTTTTGTACACTCTCTCGTACAGTAAAAGACGCTTATTCAGAACCAGTCTATATAAATAAAACAATAGACAAATGCTTAACAATTATATCACAAGTTTCGTGTTCACATTCGTAGTGTACTTATTAGAGAAAAGAAAATTTTGTTTTATTTATTTTCGATTATATTATATAAACAATTTTTTTAGTTATTTTTATAATTATAAGTATATTATTTTTATTTATTTATAGTTATGATTAGTAGGGTAAAACAAGGCTATTCTCAATTTATTTACTTCCAATTTTTCCGTTTGAGTAATGTTTAGTCTTTTGAGTTTGTCATGTTAATTGCTGGTTTTATTGCTTCTTTGACTTTAGTTATGGCAAAATTTGTAAACGTATAAAAGTTTGGATTGGTTTCATCAATTTTTTGAATATAAATAAATTGTTTTATCGAAAGCACATACTCTTTCCATTTTTTGACAATTTCTTGTTCACTTTCTTGTATCAATATGCAGTTTTCTATTGAAACTGTAAATGTTACGTCTTTTTTAGACTTTAAAAACTCTGAAGCTTTGCACAAAAATTCCGCTAACGATGGAGAACATGTTGTAGCGTATCTAAAGTTGGTACTTTTTTACAAAAGATACAAAATAGAGAATTAACGATTTTTTATTATTTTAAAAAGCGATTGTCTGCAATTTATTATTTTATGTAATTTTTTATATTGTAGATCTTGAAGTTTTGTTTCGAAACTCATTGTTTTAATTTTTGAAGTTTTCTGTCCAAAAGAACCATTCTCGTTCTCAATTACTTTTTAAGTATTTTATTGACGCATGGTCTTCTAATTGTTTGCGTATAAAGTGTTTTTTCTTTCGTTGTATGTTTGCAGCTGTTTAAATGCTGGTTCTATTTGTTTTTGACGAGCAATTCCTTGTTTAATAATGTATCCAAAAAAAGGTTGACTTTTATTACAACTTGATTATAATTTATTTGGTTAAAATGTTTGAGATCAAAATTTTTTATGATCAAAGTGTTTCAAATCTATGTCAAATCGGTTTTGAGATCAAACTAATGAATTTGGTTATTGTGTGTCTAAATTTATTTATTGAAGTTTCATTAGACAAAAACGAGTTGTGTCGTCGGTGAACTGTAATATTTCAAATTTTTGTCCCAGTGTTTTAGCCTAGCTAGTGACTTTTTTGCTAGCATGAACAAATAAGATAGCGAAGTTTTCACCTCCCCCAAAGCAAAACAGTTTTAAACCATAATAACTTTAATAATTGTTCTTTTTATGGGACAATACTTCATTTATTGAATAAGAAAGCGACATACTGGTGTAAAAAAGAGTGTAAAAACATAAATGTGTGTTAAAAATTCACGTTTTTGGAAGAAAATTTAGTATAAAAAAAAGTACCTAAATTTTTCCGGAGGGGGGGGGGGGGGGCAGATTTTAAATTCCAAAGGGGGGTCAGGGGTAAAAAAATCGAAAATTTGGGGGGAGGCCGAAATTTCGAGGCTAGGAGGGTGGACCCCACCCTGCCCCCCTTTCTCACCTATGCACTCAGGCCTCAGGACATTCATAGGTGTTTTGGTCAGGTCCGCTAGGAGGGGTGTCCACCCCCGGGTGGAAGGCCAAAATTTTTTAGGGGGAGGGTCCAGGGGGGTCTGGCCGGACCCCCATGACTTTTTAGGGGGGGGGGGTCCGATTGTTTAACAAAGTTTTTTTTAATCTAACATTTTAGGTCTAACATTGAATTTTATATACTAAAACAGTCCATTTAGGCCTAAAAAGTGTATTTAAACACTGTTTTTTACTAATCAACCGTGTTTTTGACAGTAAATAAAAAATTATATTTGTAAATTTGTCAGAGGGGGGCAGGGGGTCAGCCTCACTATGGGGGGGGGGTCAGGCCGGACCGCTCTCGAGCTCTGGGGGGAGTGGGACCCCTATATTTTTTCCAGGAGGGGTCTGAAATTTTAGCTCGGGGGTGGACACCTCTGTCCCCTCCCCCCAAAAAAACCTATGCAGACCTGTGCACTGCCCCCCGGGATTAAAAGGGGGGGGCAATTTCAAAATGGGGGGCACGGAGTGCAACTTTGTTGAAACGGGGGAGGGGCAATAAAACGGGGGGGGGCAAGCAGGGGGGAAAGAAAAAAAAGAGAAAAACAGGAGAAAAAAAGAGAAAAAAAAGAGAAGAAAAAATATGGAATTTTACTTGTTCATTTATATTTTGTTTATCAGTGTAAAGAAATGTTTAAAGTTTTGATGTGTTTAGGCGCGCGAATCGGTGCTTACCTGGAATCACTTAAAGCTCAGGAGCCCAGCTCCATGGCCACATCCTCGGACGCGGGTACAGTGTCGGACGATAGTCTGGAAGAGGAAGAGACGTCCCCTTCCGGTGGGGAGGATGAGAGTGCGTCACCCCCCGGAGGCGGGGCAGAGACGGATCCTCGCGCCCTGTCCAGCAACGACTTTCTCCAGCAGTTGAAGCAGCGGCTGCGTAAAACGGAAGCGATCGGGACCGCTGGCGGCAGCAGTTCGTCCCCGGAGAGCACCGGTTTGTCCGGGACTGGATTGTCCGGCGGCGGCGGTTCCGGTTCCCCCCGATTTTCCTCTCCGGGGGTCAACAAGGCCCCGGCCGTGCCGCCGTTCAAGCCGAAAATGCGCGCACCCGCTAGCGGCTCCTCGTCGGGGGGTGGTCGCTGCGACGGCGGGTCACAAACGGACGATTCTACCACGGGTTGGCGGCGAACCACGCCGAGGGCGGAGCCGAAAGACGGGGAAGGCGGAGCCTCCGGCGCCAGACGGACCAATGAAGAGCCGTCCAGCGCCCAAGGGGAGCTCCAGAGCAAAATACGCAACCTCAGACATATCAACACGAAGACGGCGGAAGGCGCGCCGACTCAGAGCGCGCCGCGCTACCAAGTGGAAACGGCCAAGGTGCGCCAGTTGGTCTCCGTAGCTCCGCTGCCTTATCATGCCAACTCCTCGGGTGACAGGGAATCCGGGGTGAGTGCGTTTGTTTTTTTGTTTGTTTTTATTTTGTTTTTTTTTTGTAGTTCCCCGGTCGGGAGTGAATTGTTTGCGGATGAAATATTTGTGAAATAATTTGAAAATTTAATGATAGGGATGTATAGATTTTTTTTAGAGAGGTTTCTAAATTTTAAAGGGTATGGGAGCGGAGGAGGGGACCCAGCCTTGACTCTATTAGAGTCAGGGCTGGATCCCCTCCTCCGCTCCCATACCATTTTAACTCCCAATCTCCTTCCCCATTTCTTGAAGAGGGGATTAAAAATCAATTTAAAGACATTTTTGCTTCAATTTTTCAAAATTAATTAAACCCTCTGCCCGTCTCTCGCTCTGGAATAGACATTGACCACCCCTCTCTCTCCACAAAATTTGAGAAGTTTAATTGTGAGATTTTAGCATTTAGCAATTATTTTTAGCAAGAAGAATGTTCGTCTTCCCAAATGTCCGCCTCCTGCATGGACGTTTTGCCGAGCGGGGGCTGTGGTGCTCCGGGGCTCCATCCCGCCCTCCGGAGTAAATCCTCTCCCTCCACGGCGACCGGGGACGGGGGGACCTCCACCACCACCGATCACTCCAACCGAAGCAGCAAGGAGCGAAGCGACACCCCGGAGTCCCTGGATTTCGACCTGGTCGACCCCGGCGCCCTGGAATGGGAGACGGCGCCGGGCTACCATCGGGCCGGACCGGGCCAAAGCAGCCGGGAGGACTCCCCCGCCGCCGCACCCGGCCACGCCCACTTTAGACCGCTGACACCGAGGAAACCGCGGAATGCCCAGGTGCTCCCCCCGCCACTCCCGCCGGCTCACTCCGCCGGGGGAGGGAGCCCGCCGACGACGAGGGAGGGGGAGAGTCCCCCGGGGAATTTTTCCTCGGAGGGGGGCCGACCCCCGCCGACGACGTCGACTTTGTTCAGCACCCTGCAGCGCCGATCGCAAAGGAAAGAAGACAAGGAAGAGAACGGAGGACAGTCCCCGCCGAGGAATTCGGCACTGGTAAGGGATTTATTTATTTTATTTATTCAGATTTATTAATCCACTTGTGTCACTGTAGGAGGAAAGCGACGGGTAAAAATCGACTTTGTAGTGATAAAAAAATAGTAGGGAAAGACTTTAGATTTTTGAAAAAACAGACAAAGTGGTCTGTTGCATTTCGCGTTCGTAGGTGGGCGAGATGCAGCAGAGAATTTTTCGCTTTTGTGGAACAAGTGGGGTAAAAAGCGTTATTGTGTAATCACAGAGTAATACATAAGAACACTGGAATACAAGTTGAGTTGGAGGATGCAACTTATCACCGAAAAAGATGAACAACCCATGCATGAAATTAGCGAGTGGACAAAATAATTTTTTCCGATTTTTCCAATAGATTTTTTTAACTATAAATGACTTTAAAAACACTTTCGTCTTTTGTTATTTCTTTAACTAAAATCCTTTCAAACATGATTAAGACTGGAAGCAATTTTTAGGTGAGCATATCTTGCTAACTGTAATGTGATTATACTGAAGTTTTATTAGAGTATAGAGTTTATTGATACTTATACATTATTATAATTAATTTATCGTCTAAATCAATTGTACGAGCACGGTTAGCGAGATATGCTCATTTCACTAACGTTAGCGAAATATGTTCTATCATCACCTGCGCTCTTTTGCCATGGAAAATGAAACAACAACAAATGTTCTCACCCAATGGCGTGCCCAGGATTTCATTTCGGATGGTAAATACTAACCCTGAAGAGGGGTCTGGGAGGTGGCAGCCCTCCAGAAATGGGGTGTCTGGGGGCGAGACCCCCCCCAGCGGGGTCAAGGGGCTGAGCCCATTGTCAGGGGAGTCCGGGGGGGCAGAATGGCACCCCCGGTAGAGAAAATTTTCAATTTAAGGCGCTAAAATTTAAGGTTTTTTATCCCTTTACATTTAAAACATGTGCTTAAAACGTGAACAAAAGGTTAATAGTGTTTATAATAGTTTGTTTAACATGTATGCCTTAATTATTAAACGGCATTATCAATTTGAAATCAAAAAACCAAGATAAATGGTTAATTTAAACTACCCGCGGAGCCGGAAAAAATTTGTTTTTTTAACTATTAATATGCTTTTGGAAGATATAAGGAAAGTTTCTGTGTTAATATTAAAGAAAAAAATTTTTCTCTCCCGAAATTAAAAAAACGTAAGGGTCCCCCTTTATGAAAAAATCCGGCTTCGCCGGGTTTTGAGGACCAGGGGGAGGGGGCGCCCCCCCTGAGCACGCCACTTCTCACCTGAATCATTTTTGGTGCCTAGACCAGTAGAGAAATATATTTTAAAGGTGTATTACAAAATTAGAGGTCATCTGTGGCAGATAGTTTGTCCAAGGTACCACTCCCAAGTTACCACGCCTTTTTTATTTTTCAGAAAATGTTTCCAGTGTAGTGCATTGGGTGTCGAAAACTTTAAACAAAACAAAAGTTGTCTTTATTTTTTTCAAATTAAATGTTATTAAAAATTTTAGATAGAAGAAACTGTTAAATAAACATTAAGACATAAATATTGTCTTTATTTTAATAATAATAATGGTAATAGTAATGATTAATGTACCTATAGGCACCTTGCACTGGAACTCGGTTTATACATGAAGTATGCAATATACATAAGCGTCACCATAATGGATAATTACCGTATTTCCTACTTATCTTTCCTAGTATGCAGATCAACCGATTAAAAGCGCGCGAAATTTCGATCGGTTGATCTGCATACTACAAAAGATAAGTAAGAGATACGGTAAGTATTCATTATGGTGACGCTTATGCAGACCTGTGCACGGTCTGAAAATGCCCCCCCCGTTTTATTGTAGGATTTGCCCCCCCCCCCGTTTTATTACCCCCCCCCCCCGCCAAAAAATGAAAAAGTACCCTAAAAATATGACGCCATTTTTGACCTATGATGACGCCATCATCGCGAATTTTTGCAGTTTTTAGCCTATTTCAATGTATTTTAAGCCATTTTAGACCTATTTTTACCTTATTTCCGCTTTTTTTGTCCCTTTTTTCCCTTTTCCCTTCTTTTTTTCTCTCTTTTTCTCCTTTTTTTCTCTTTTTTTTTCTTTCCCCCCTGCTTGCCCCCCACCCGTTTTATTGCCCCCCCCCCCCGTTTCAAAAAAGTTGCCCCCCCGTGCCCCCCCCCGTGTTGGAATTGCCCCCCCGTTTTAACCCCGGGGGGGGGGGGCAGTGCACAGGTCTGCTTATGTATATTGCATACTTCATGTATAAACCGAATTCAAGTGCAAGGTGCGTATACCTAATAATTTGTAGGTTGAGGAAATTAACGGGTCCCTCATCCGAACGCAGAGTCTTCGGGATATTACTGCCAAATTCGAGCAGCAGTCCTTGAACGCCGCCGCCGCCTTGAATGGAAATAACTCCCCGTCCAAACTACGAACTTCGAAACCCGCCCCTCCCTCCGCTAAACCGGTCGTCGCGCCCAAAAACGCAGACAAACGCTGGTCCTACGCGGAAAGCGGGGGAAGACCGGGTGGTGGTGCGACCGGAACCCCGGGGGTCAAACCCCCGCGGGCCATCGTCCGCCCCGTCCCGGCCCCCCGCAGCGGGAAGCCCCCGGTGGAAGATCGGACGGAGGTCTCTAGTCGGACGACGACGACGGAGAGCGTCTCTAATAGTACGGACGGCTACGGAGCCGGAGGGGGTTCGGCTGTGGGGAGCGTGGTGAACAAGGCCTCCCTGGTGGAACTCTACCGCCGCTTGGACTCCAGCGTGAGCAGTCTAAAGCGAATGCGGAGCCATTCCAGCTCGGGATTCATCCGTCTGTCGGACGTTGTCCAGCAATTTAAAGCGGTCTGCTCGGAATACGCGGAGAATATCACCCCTCACTCCAAATTTCGCTTTCGAGAATTGGTGGGGAGATTGGACGGTTTCGTACCGCGGCTCCGGAGCTGCGCCAGTTCGGACTACGGAGAGGACCAGGACAAGTTGCTACAGGAGCTGGAACAGGCGTTCAGGGACGTGATGCAGCTAATCCAACGGTAGACGCGCGGCCGGGTGGGTTTGGACAGGCTCAATATCGATATATACCGATATACTTGCCGTTTCCCGAGGAGAATTTTTTGTTTTCACGAGGGATAAACTGCGTGGGAAGATCGAACAGGCTACTAGGGAAGTTGTGTAGCTAATACAACTGTGGACGCGCGTCCGACGAGCGAGCTGCTTGCTGCTGAAAGAAAATTGCTTTCACTGAAGCGTATGCAAATTTATCATTTGGGTTTTATTCATTGGCGATATACGGTTGGCTCGATGCCGGTTTTCTTACGCAGCGATTTTCACCGTAGGAGTGCACAGAAAGAGGATTTACTTATGAAATGCTAAGAAGAGTTGACGAATAATGAGAAATAAGTGTGTAAAGTGGCATATGCACGAGTTTGATTTAGTGTTATCTTGCATATTATGTTCTTACAGAAAGAATAAATGTTAATAGGTTGTGGTAGGTGGACACCTCCCAGTGAGTCGTAGTAGGGCGAAAGACTAAAACGGAAGAAGGAAATAATAGAACTGTGTGAGTTAATGTTTCAAGATATCAATAATATTTACTACGAATAGAAGTGTGACAATAATGAGTTTCTTTGAAACAAAAAAATGCTGTAAAATAAAAATTTACGATTAAAGACAGTTAAGTTGTTTTAAATCTATATTTTTAGTATTTGGTTGTGGAATTTGAGGCTAAATTGATATTGGCTTTTTTTACAGTAGTGTTTTGTTTTAATAAGTTTTTTGTTCTAGAACTACATATTTTCTTTTTAGCATAAAAATTATTCATTTTAAACAAACATATTGAGGAAAAAAAACGGTAAAATTTAAATAAAAATGTAATAATTTGCTAAAAATTATCTTAATTTTTTTAGAAATGGAGCTTTTTATATACATTTTAACAAAATTTTTCGCAAATCCTTCAAAATTTAAGTTTTAGGGACTCATATTTTTGTGCCCATGAAAACGAGTTCAATGTGCGGTGTTCAAGTGGTATTTAGCCTGGTTCATACTTTTTTTAAAAAGTCCAAAGGACAAAACCAAACACTTAAGAGTTAAAAGCGTTTTTTTTTAAATTTTTCTTAATTTGATGTATTTTTTATTAATTTTAAAAACGCTTTTAAGATTGTCCAAAGTGGAGTTATTGGCTTTTTCTTTGGAGACTTTGCCCTAAGTATGTCACGGACTTTAGTAAAGTTTGGATGGTGTGGTGTGAACACCGGCCTAACTGCAATGTACACGATTACACTAACACAGTGTGATTTTTGCTATGAATGCTTTTTGTTTTACGTGGCTCCAGAAAGTGAGTAGTATCGGGTGCAGTTTCTTTCTTCCCTCTAAGTGCAGTTTGTGGTACCTTAGCGTGGTTTTTATGCTGTTGTTGCAATTTTATTTGCATGCGTTTGGATGCATACTTTATGCACTCTTCTCTTTGCATTTCGTCAGTTAACACAGTGAGCTTAACACGGTTTTGTTTTAAAGTTTTTTTCGGAAATAAAAGGCTCAGTTTACTCGTACAAGTTTATATATGTAAAATATAATGTGCAAAAATTTTGCCAGCTCATTGTTATCCGCTATTGCCAAACTCCCGGAGCCGCATATACATAAAAGCGTATTAAAATGACGTCACTGCCTCGAGAGTCTATTGGCTTAAAACACAGCAAACTCCGCCTTCGGGCGTTTTAAAGAGTTTTAATGGCGGAAATTTTTCAAACAGCCAGTAGCCAGTCGGATTTATATTTTAATTTTAATTCGACATAATATTGCTGTGTAACGTCCAGTAGCCGCACTCATAAAGCGCGATTAACCAAAGATTAACTATGGACGTCTTTTTTTCATGGACAAGGGGAGAATCGGATTAAAAAGCTAATAAAAACTGACTTTAAACGCAGTTTTTGGACTTTTTGTAATGTTCTTTGACTTTAAAAGTATACATACTGTTTTAACTAAAGTATTTTTATATAAATAATAGTCAAATTTTAAGAATATTGGAAAAAAAGTTAAATACGTGACGTGATATTGTTAATTTTTAATTTCGAAATAAAAAAAATAAAATTAAAAAAGACGAATTTTATTTCGATTTTGCATTGGGTCACATTATTAATTTAAATTGATAAAAATTTAATTTTTCTGTATGTTTGATTATGTTATAAGTTTATTGTACATTATTAATCATTATTTAAATGAATGGAGTCTTTTATCAATTTATCTTATATTATGTGAGCCAATGCAAAATCCAATCAACAATCGTTGGTTAATCCTTGGTTAATCGCGCTTTATGAGTGCGGCTACAGGAATATGAGGCCGAATGAATCGAGTTTTTGAAAGAAAGAATGCGAAAGAATTTGCTATTTTTAGCTTTTTGGCTGAAAAATGAGCGATACAGGACTTGAACCTGTAATCTCCAGCCTCAGTACCTCATTGGCCCGGTTGCACCATAACTACTTATTACTTAAGTAGATGAAAGCTACTAAGTAGTTGTGACTGGCTACTTAAAAAAAATCGGGTTGCACCATTTTAAGTAGACTACTTAAATAGGTCGATTTAGTTTGAAAAATTAAATCACCTTCAGAGGTGGTTTAAGTAGCTACTTCTCTCTTATTGTCGTATTATAACGCCGGTAAACAGTGTTTCTACCGTTATTAAACGATTTAAATAATCAAAATAGACCAAACCAACAACAAAATTGTTAGATATTTTTTGACAATAAAATTTTTTAACCGCTTCCGATTTTATAAAGAAACTTTTCGCTTTATAACTGACTTGTTTAAAGATGATTAAAATAAAATAAATAAAAAAACGTCATTTAACACCCAAAGTATAAGTTGCTTTACTATTTGAGATTTAGGCAATGGAAAGTTTTTTTGAATTCAGTTGGAGATTTTAAAAGGCACAGTTTCTACCATATGATAATGCTTTATACATTGATATAATCACGCAGCACTGTTGCATTTTTTTAGTTTGATGAAATGTCAATTTAAAAAAGCATACTCACAGCAATCTTTGACAAGCGCGAAATCGCCACTTTTTCAAATTTATAGTTGTTTCTTACACATACAAATATAACCTTCTAATTGAAAAAGTTGCGATTTCGCGCTTGTCAAAGATTGCTGTGAGTATGATTTTTTAAATTGACATTTCAACAAACTAAAAAAATGTAACAGTGCTGCGTGATTAGATCAATGTATAAATCATTTTCATATGGTAGAAATTTTTATTTAGTGTGCAACTGCCCAAACCAAATGCAAATTTCCTATAGTCCACATAATGTCCATCTCAGCCTAGTACACATCTTTTCTGTCTAAACATACGCCCGGGGAAAAATCGCCCTTTTTTCCTGCTCTATTCTTAGAGCATTTTTTAAGGCTAGTTTGAGATTTAGGCAATGGAAAGTTTTTTTGAATTCAGTTGGAGATTTCAAAAGGCGCAAAAGGCTATGTGCCCGTTGGCTTGTCGAGAATAATGCCATAAATAATTTTGTCAGAAATTTTTCGATGTTTAAATAAGCTTTAAATCTCGTTTAAAAGACGAAGCTCCTGTTTTGAATGACTGGAGCTCCGTAGCATGATATTCGAGGGAGGAAATAAAAGTTATTGTATTGTTATTATTAGGGCTTATTATTTTAAATTTGCACAAATTATATAGAATAGCTTTCTTTTCAGCAAAATGAGCCGTTTTATTAAAAGGAATTTTTTTAATTTTCTCAAACATTTCTTTTGCTTCCGGCGTTATTTGATTTTCAATACTGAAGAAGTAACTAACTGCGTTGTAAATACTTTCGTACAACTGTATCAGAAGGCATTCGTCATTATCAAACCAATTGGTCCCCCTATTTTCAAAAGTATCTAATAAAATTCCTGTCATTTTAATCTAAACCGCGCAGCCTCTGCAACAAAAACGTTGAAGTACTTTGTTATATAGTCACAAAGGTATATAAGTAGCTACTTTGTTAAGCAGTTTATGGTGCAACCCGATTTTTAGAGCTACTGAGCAAATAGCTGGTCACTACTTAAGTAGCTACTTAAGCTGCTGGTTTAAGTATTTATGGTGCAACCGGGCCATTGACTGACGTGCTGCGTTACACGAAACATTACAGCTCATATTTATAAGGCGTCATATTTCTAAAACATTAACACAACGGGAGTTGTGACAGCTGTATGAATGCGGCTCTCGCTGTTTAATAAACAGTTCTTTACCGATTACGTTTGAGTATTTGTTAAAAGCTTCAGTTTAGTTAGGCTGCTTTTAATATTCATACATAGTCAATGCAATTTATTTCCTTATCGATACAGGAGAAATTCACTTTTATACTGAAAATTTTACCTTAACATTATAAGATAATGCTTGTTGGTTTCAGAGTGGTTATATATAAATTATGCTTTAAATGTTTGTTGTTCATTTCGTATAATACTATGGGGTTAACTAAGGTCGAACTTACATTACATTTTGCATTTTTCTAAAACAAGCATTAATTTGATTTAAAACGTCTATGCCATAACAATAAAAAAAGGTTCTGATTAACAAGCAATGTATTTTTAATCTGTGATAATTAAAAAAAATCAATTTTGATAGTTTAAACTCGTTGGAAATGCGTAGTTTGATGTATCAACTTCAATTTTAAAATTCTAACAGCTTAAATTAACTTAGCATTTTTAAATATAATTTGTGTCTACTTGAATAAGTGTCTACTGATTTTTATTTATCAATAAATCGAAAAAAAAAATGCCGTAACTATAACAAAATGAGTGTAAAGTACCTGTATCTTTGTTTTTTTATCCTTAAAACTAGAGATACACCATCATTTTATAAATTTAAAAAGGAAGAATTTAGTTTTGTACTGATTTAGACCCATTTTACTGTAGGAACGACGGTTTTTTGTTCGTTTTATTTCTGTTTGTTTAGTTTATTCGACTGTGATTCCTTTGGGAGATAAGTCTACCAAAGTGGTTCCTTATAAGTATTATTATGGCGTGTTATTAATGTTTTATATGAATTAAATATTTTTGCTATTATTACGGCAAAGTCGATGTTTCACTTTTACTAGTAACGATGAAGTAACTTTAAACCTTTAAACCAAAATTATTAATATTAAATTATCTAGGCTCATCTTTAAAATACAGAAAAAGTAGATTTTGTTTTGTTTTAGGTCTGTATTGCATGATCACAAAATATTATTTTTGACTGAAAATCATCTTATAATTATTTTGAACTACTAGATCAAAAATAAATCGTATTTTTGTCTAATTTGTATTTCACCGCACGCTGTGGGCTACCTACAATCTCTGTTATATATCTAAGTCAGGAAGGTTTTTGTTTTTGTTTAAAAGTTATTTTTATGTTAAATCCGTAAAACTTTTGTTTGAAAACGTCTTCTGTTTAAAATAAAGTATTAATCATTATCTTAAAGAAAAAAACATACAACATCAACTTTGAACAATTTATAATACGTTTAAATTTTGTGGCCTTGGAATTAGCGTAAGGTTAAAGTTATATGTCATTTTCAAAATTTGAAAGCTGCCACACTACTAACGACACCTCATACTCGGAACATTTTCCTAAATGTTAGAAAAAAATATCCAAACACAAAATAATGTTCGACTGTACACTAAATTTCTAACCAAAATTTCGCTAGAAAGGTCGCACACGCACGATTTTGCTTATTTTAATAGTGATGGGCGGAACCCCCAGAACCAAAATTGAGATTTTCCAAAAATCTGGAACCGGAGTTCCAAATTTTGCCCGGAAACATAGGCGGGTAGGGGGTTATACCCCCCAAAAAAGTCCCGATTATAGCCGACACCCCCCTAAAACTTGAGGGTATCCCAGACATCCCCCCTTTAAAAATTTGGGGGTCCCAGTACTAAAAATGGGGTATTTGAGGTATACCCCCCAAAAAAAATTTTGGGACACCCAACATATTTCGGGGGTCGGGTATACCCCAAACCCGAATCCGAGAGGCTGCCCACCTATGTCCGGAACTGCCTACAAAACTGCGAAACCCCCGGAACCAAACCGGAATTGAGAAATCCGGAACAGGAACCGGAATGACAAATTTTGCCCGTAACCGGAACTGCCCATCACTATTTTTTAGTTGTGCGAAAAATCGCAATGCGAAAAAAACGGCATGTTTGCAAAAAAGTCGCATTTTTTGACTGCAAGAAAACTAACTATGCGTTGGAAAAACTAGCAGAAAATTGCAGATTTCTGCTAAATAGCATAAATTTTGACATTTTTAGCATTTTGTTCAATAAATTAGTGTGAAAGGGGATACTAAATAAATCCCATAAAGTTGCGCATTTCGGTCAATATATTAACGTAAAGTGGGATACTAAATAAATCGCATAAAGTTGGGCATTTTTAGCATTTTGGTCAATAAATTAGTGTACAATGGGATATTCTCTTGTGCTATATATATTCTTGATATATATATTCTTGTCATTCACAAAGTACCAGCCATAGGGTAGTGCATTTAATTTCGGCACTTTTCCCAATTGGGCAGTTTTGATTTTGGACTATATCTTTGGTAATCCTGGACGGAATACGACGTTTGATAGCTCAAATGAGAGCTAATTATATGTAGATGACTGTCGTCAGCTTTTTATTTGTTATGTTATGATATTTTCATGTGAAATTGTGTGATTTACAAAAAATAAAATTGTTACTCGTTTTTAGAACATGGGCATTTCATGATTACGCAATAAACTGATTTAAAAATTAAACTGTGCTGGTAAAATTTAGTGTATTTTCCGAATTTTTAGTGCCCGTGGTTCTACGTTGCGTCTGTGGTGAGCAATCGTTATAAAATAAAATAGTGTAATTTCGGCACAGATATTGCTGTAGGTAAAAACGGGTTAAGTGGTCGGGTTTAAATTGTAGTTGTGAATAGTTAAAAGACAACGTTGAAATGTGTAGGGGTCATAGCACTTCACTTAAACTCGATTAAGGGGGTCCTTTTAAAAAGTGCCGAAATTAAATGCACTTTTTTCCCAAATTTTGCTCATTTTGATACCAGTTGTCATTTTAGCTGTAACTTTTTGCCAGTTACACGTTAAACAACAAATAGAAACTTAAATTAAAGAAAACAGTCTGGAGATAAAGATAGGTTTTTAAATTTTTGAAAATGATGATTTTTTGACTGAGAAACAATCGATTGTTTGTAAAGTGCCGGAATTAAATGCATATATTTAATTTCGGCAATTTTCCATTTTTTTAAAAACTGATTTAATTAAGTAAAAAGCAACTTTTGTACATTTTATGACGCAACGCAGTATCGTAAAAGCTTTAAAATGAGCTATCAAACATGAAAATCGGGTCATACAGTGAAAAGTTACATTGGAAAAACGAAAAAGTGCAGAAATTAAATGCACTACCCTACTAGACGAATGCTGAAAATCTTATTTTAATAGAAATAGCCGGAATCGAACCGATATCAAACTAATCTACGCTGGAGTGTCAAAAAAAAATATCCGCGACATATATCTGTCACCCAACATATATATATATATCTGTCACCCACATATATCTGTCACCCAACAACAGCAAAAATATAATTATTCTATATGGCATAAGTGGAGAGTTAACCTCCCCCCCCCCAAAAAAAAATACAATAGGGGTTTTACCTCCTCACTCAAGTGGAGGGGGAGAAAAGGTTTTAACTTCCCGCCCCCAATTTTGGCGAAATGATGAAAAAAATATCTATAATGACTTATCTGCCTCCAAACTTAAGTTTTATGGATAAAATGAATGTTTTAACAATAAATAGCTTAAAAATGCAATAAAAAGGACTTTTTTATCTAAAATTAGCGTTTTTATACCTATTTTACCTTAAAAATCGAAAAAAATTGGTTAAAATGCACTCCACAGAAAAAAACAATTATGGGTAATAAAATAGGATTTACAAAGCTATTTAGTAAAATAGTTTTAGAAAAAACGAGTTTTTGTACAAAATATCGCTGTGCGATATTGAGTGCACAGAAAAAAGCTTACGCGTTAAAAGTCACAAGTGCCACATTTCTTGTGAAATTTAGGTAAAAAATTCCATGTCTAGCCAAAAATTCTCTTGTTTTATATCTTTTTGATATCAGCAATGATATTAGAATAACTTCAAAATATGTAAAATACGTCTTGTGATTATAGAGGTAAATAAAACCTAGCTGACCTCGATGATTTGCAGTATTGAATCGACTATTTAACATTAAAATCATTTAAAACTTTCAGTAAAAACGCTTTTACTGAAAGTTTACATTGCTGGTTCAAGGAAAGCACGTACAAAAAAATGTTTATGTTTATTAGGTAGGATTTTAAAGTTTTTACGAATTCATTTTATAAATTATTGTAAATCACTAGAGCATAAAATTGGAAAGGTTTATGGTCGATTAATAAATATGAAGAAGTTTTAACTATGTTGAACGCATGTGACTATGTTACTGACATATGTTCAGGTGACTTTACGTATATAAAGTTAGCGCACGAAATTCGTGCGCGCACGAATTTCCGCGCACGAATTTTCATCCTGTATATTTTCAGTCACTTATACGTAAAAACGGTTTTTGCGCCTATCGCACATTGAAGCACAATATTGATATATGGA
Source organism: Microlaimidae sp. YZB2_3 (assembly GCA_030248175.1). NCBI lineage: Eukaryota > Metazoa > Nematoda > Chromadorea > Desmodorida > Microlaimidae > Microlaimidae sp. YZB2_3. The sequence continues at coordinate 34,426 of JASAMX010027005.1, forward strand.
AAAAAGATTATAAAACATAACTCTTCCATATTCAAATACTTTATTGTTGTTTGTTATTAGGAAAACATTTACTTTTTAAACTTTAAAAAGCTCAGCAATCCAATAAACTATCCAGAACAAAATTTGATTTCATATTGCAAACTAATAAAAATATAAAAAGCTACTTCGTTTTACGAAATAATTTGGGTGTCGGAAAATTTTGTCTTCAACATCTCGTCTTTTAACATCTCGTCTTCTACATCTCGTCTTCGGAAAACTCGTCTTTTAAACATCTCGTCTTCATAAAACTCGTCTTTTAGATGCGATTTTGTAAACGTATTTTCAAAAATTCGAGT